>PVJN01033440.1:0-23435 GCA_004026805.1 Lasiurus borealis | reverse complement strand
CGAAAAGGGGAGAGCTGAGGTCCCAGTCAGAGAGGTGCAGGCCTCCTTTGTAAAGCCTGGGGGTGGGGGGAGGGGAGGGAGGACAGGGACCCTTCAGTATGGGCTGTGTCAGAGGCAGCCCAGCTTGCAGAGCACAGAGGGGGGGGAGGGGGGGCGGGAACCCAGAGACTAAAGAGCAAGACTCTCTGCAGGAAGAGTTGAAACAAACAAGGAAAAGTTTTATTTTGAAAATACAGTCTTTCGAGATAAATTTGGCTTCCATTTTCCATATCCAGGTGCAACCGACAAGATACAAAACAAAAAACAAAAAACAAAAAAACAACAACAACACCAAGACCCGCGACAGTATGTACAGAGCTCTAAAATGAGCTGTGCATATCTACAGGGGACTCGCGTATGCGCTGTGTGAAGAAGGGATGTACGTGTGTACATGTGTGTGTGTGTGTGTGGTGTGTGTGTGTGTGGCTGTCTACAGTGCTCAGTCCTCCAGAAGCCGAGTTAACACGCCCTGGAGCTGCAGGTGCGGCCGCAGCAAGGGCAGAGCTGGGGTCGGTGAAGGGCTGGGGGTGCAATCCCCGGGGTGGGGGGAGAGCGGGGAGGTGTGGAGGGGTGTCTGGGGAGAGGAGCCGGGCGGCACGGGATGGGGGTGGGACGGGGGACAGATCCTGGGCTTCTCTAGAAGTCCTGCCGCGGGGTGTGAGTCAGGCTGTGCCGCCGAAGATCACAGTTTCGCCTGAACACTTTGCCGCACTGCTCGCAGCTGTAGGGCTTGATGTCTGTATGGGTGAGAAGGTGAGTTTTCAGATTACTTCTCTGATTAAAGGTTCTTCCACATGTGGGGCATTTGTGTGGAGATTCCTGTTCAGATGTGAAGCAAGCAAAGGGGTTAATCCTTCGCACCGCCACCGTCACCACCGCACCCGTCTCAATAGCTGTCTCATTGGTATCACATAACACACACACACACTCACACACATGCGCGCACGCACGGCAACAAAAGAGGGCACTTGCAGGAACAAATTTCTGCTCCTAATCCTCCGATCACTAACATACACACACACACACACACACACACACACACACACGCGCGCGCAGGCACACACGGGGGCCCGATTACACTGCTATCAGCGCTGGCCACCGCGGTGGGCTCTGTGATCTCCAGCTCTCTACATGTCATCGCGGTGTCACCGGCAGGAAAAGGGGGAAGGAAAAACCCTAATCCTCTCTTAAGGAATGACCCTCTCCCGGGGAATCAGTCTCCTCTTTGCTGGAAAATTAAACTATTCCTCAACGTTCGGAGCGCTACAAATGATGAGGCCCCTGGGAAAGGGAGCGCATATGGGATTTCACCATGCCTCCATTACCCAAATTACCTTTATTTCCTCCCACACACACGAAAGCCTTACATGCGGGGCGGATTGGGTAAAAAAAAATAATAAAATAATAATTCTAAAATTAGGGTGTAGAATAAAGAGAGTGGCCTGTTCGTTAAGAAAATAGAACACCGTCTTAACGTTAAATGGGATTAATTTTTATGGATTAAAAAAAAAACAACAACGGAGTATTGCTTTTCCCACCTAGAAAAATTATCTTAACAGAGTCTTTTCAGAGGAAGACTAGCACGGAACACCTTTTGTCAAGTAAACGGGATAAAACGGAACCAGACGCTGTGTTTGTGTTTGTTTTGTTTTTGTTTTTGTTTTTTTTTTAACAAGAAAATAAACTTACCTGCATGTGTAAAGTTTTGTGCACGGCTAGAGTTCTAGACTGACAGAATCCTTTCCCACACTCCTGACACTTGAAGGGCTTTTCTTTGGAATGGATATACCTGGAAACCAACAGAAGGCTGCGTTGAAATGGCTTTCCCAACCACGGCGGGCGCGTGACCCAGCTCGACGTCACGAAAGGGCACAGGAAACAGGATTCTGGGTGCTTTTAGGTTGGACTGTTGCCCCCTGAGCACAAACTCTGTGGATGGTGAACCCCGGCTAACACTCTTCCACACACGCACGGGACGGGACGGTTTATCTACCCTCGATCGCCCTCTCTGGCGTGTTCTGGAGCTCCAGACCCTGCCCTGGAAGTCCTTCTTGGCCTCTGCGATTTCGCCAGGGATTTGCACCGGCCAAATCGAGATGTAAGGCAAGGGGGAGAGGAGGGGACTGCCTTGAGCGAATCCCCTGCCAGCCAGGGCGGATCGGCACTCCGGTTCCACCTTGGGTAACCCCCAGCGAGTGGAGTCCCCAGGGAGAGATACCCCACCCGACACCCGGGAAGTTTTTACGGGATGCAAACATGGACGTTTATAGTATTTCGTTGGTTAATACAGAGTTTAAGGTCCTAGGGGAGGGGTAGGGGGGGCAGAAGGGGGTGTAACTGTGTCTCAATTCCGTGATCCGCACACACCTTTAAAAGGAAGGTCCCCGCATGAGGCTCTGGAGAGCACGCTGGGGTGGGGGGTGAAGGGGAGGGAATTGAGGGAACCCAGGTGAGGGTGGCCCGAGGAGACAGCCAGAAATTGTCTCCAGGCTGCCACGGTGGGATTTGGGGGGTGCCTAGGCTTTACCTGCCCCCTCCCATCCCCATGGGAAACGTGGAGGAAATTGAGAAACCAATCCCAGCGCCAGAAGCAACCCTCCGGCTTTTAGCTGCCAAAGCAGGAAAAAAAGGACCTCCCGCATGCAGCGTGCATCGCAACCTAGAACTGCAGCCACTGCTGGCGAGGCAACAAGGTAACTCTTGGTGGGGTGCTGTGGCCTTTGGGGACACATTCTAGCTGGGAGGGGCTTTGGGGATACATTGGAGCTCCGAGGGGCTTTGGGGGACCCTCGGGATGTCTCCGGAGCTTTGGCGTTTAG
The DNA here is from genome assembly GCA_004026805.1 of Lasiurus borealis. NCBI lineage: Eukaryota > Metazoa > Chordata > Mammalia > Chiroptera > Vespertilionidae > Lasiurus > Lasiurus borealis. The sequence continues at coordinate 20,577 of PVJN01033440.1, read as the reverse complement.
AGCGCATTCGCCTCACCTCCCGGGAGGTGCCCACCTCCCTCCCTGGGGCTCCATCTCTCACCTGTGATCCCGCAGGTGGTCCTGCCTCCGGAAGGCCTTGTGGCAGATGTCGCACGTGTAGGGCCTCTCGTCCGTGTGGGTCCTCTCGTGGATGAGCAAGTTGTAGGATTTGGTAAAGTGTCTGCCGCAAAACTTGCAGATAAACTCCTTTTTCGTTTTGGAGGGCAGCCTCCCCCGCGAGGGCTTTCTGTCCGGAGTCAATTTGCTGAGGCCCGAGAGGGGGCTGCCCAGGCCGGGGCTCAGCTTGGTCAGCTCGCCCATCTTGGGGGGATCCTCTTGCGTGGCCGCCACGGCCAAGTTGGCGAAGTCAAAGCGGGGCCGGTCCTTGTGCAGGGCGGGCAGGACGTGCGCGATGGCGCCCTGCTTGGGGTGGAAGAGGTGCGTGGTGAAGGGCAGGGCCTGGAAGGGGAAGCGCGCGTCCACGAGGCCCTGCGCCGCGGCCATCTCGGTGAGCGTGGAGCGCGTGATCTCGTGCACGTTGGGGTACCCCAGCGTCCAGTGGTTCATGTGCATGGTCTGCACGGCGCTGAGCCCGTACAGGCCCTGCAGGTGGTCCACGGCGGCGGGGAAGGTGTTCACGGCCTGCAGGAAGGAGTAGTTGGTGAGCTGCAGCGACGGGTGCAGAGGGATGGGCGCCGGCAGGGCCTTGCTCCCCATTTTCCGGGCTTCCGGGGGGGGCGCGGGGAGCCGCCCCTTGCTTCCAGGACTCAGGAGGCAGGCGGGTGGGTTGTGGGGCTCCCGTGAAAAAAACCCCGGAGAGACGACAAGCCGAGACACCCTAAAAATGACAGGGAGAGAGAGAGAGAAAGAGAGAGGCAGAGTCGTGATTGTTATCCAAAACCAGCTCGGGCTGAACTTTGGCGCAGGCGAGAGTTACCACACCTTCCTCCTGAGTCCTCCTCTTCCTCCTCCTCCTCCCCACCCTCCTCCTGCGCCCTTGCGCCTGGCCAGGGTGCCAGGCCGGCCCCGGAAAGGACCCCTGGGAGCTGGGTGCCCACAGGAAGGCGGGGATCCTGCAGGGAGGGAGCAGGAGACGCGGGTCCGGGAGAAGGAAAGCGGGCAGGGGCGCTCCACCTCACCCTGTCCAGCGAAAGCGCAGCCAACCCGACACCCTCGATGCCAACACCACGCAGGCCCCGCTGAGCTACCGGAGGAGGAGAAGGAGGAGGACGGGCTGTGGGTTCCACTCAGCTCAGCCCCCCGCGCGCAGCGGCGGCTCCGCCTGGTGCGCCCCGCACTTCCCAGGGGCCCAGGGGACCCGGTGCCGGGAGCGCAGCTGGGGGTGCTTCGCGCTCCCGGGCCCTGGAGCCTCTCGGAGAGGCCCGGGCTGCCCCGCGCTGACCTCGGAGGTTTTCTCTTTCCTTCCTCTGCCTCCGTCCCATTCATCAGCGGTGACGGCCGCAGGAAAGAAAAGTGACACCTCCCGGGGCCGGGTTCCACCAGGCATCGCCCCTCCTCTCCCAGGGGCCTTCCACTCCCACCCCCCACCGAGATCCCTTCCAGATGGTTCGGCTCCCGGGGAGAGGTGGGGGGTGGGGGTGGGGGGCGGAGAACGCCCCTGAGGCCTGAAACACCGTCTCCTCCCGGGTGGAGCGGCCGCCCGCCCGGCCTGGCATCGGGGCTCCTACCCCGAGGAGAGCTGGGGAGTGCGGGGTGGAGAGAGGGCTCCCGGGGGAGTGAGGGCAGGGGGACCCGCGACCATGGGGGTGCGGCGAGGTCCGGGCGGCCTGGAGGAGGGAGCTGGCGGCCCCTCCCGGCGACGCGGGCTCGGCGCTCCTGCCACCTGGACGCGGGGCCCGCGGGCTGCGGCCTGGGCCCCGGCAGGGCGTGCGCGCCCGGCTCTCCCTGCGCCCCCAACGGCAGCGCCGCGGTCTGCCTGCGGGTGCAGGTTCCCAGCAGCACCGCGCCTGCCTTCCGGGTGGGCCCGCCACCGCCGTCCCCCGCGGCAGCCCCTGTCCGGCCCCGGGCCCCGCCGGCTCCTCTGCACCGCACCGCTCCGCAACGCACCTTGTCTCCGAGCGGGGCGGCCTCTCCAGGGGCGGGACGCAGGGCGACAAGCCGTCCCTGGAGAGGAGCGCGCGGGCCCGGCCGGGCCATCAGCCTGGACGCGCGGCGGGGGAAACGGGCGTAGAGGTGGCAGAGCGGGGCCCTCTTCCCTCCCCAACCCCCCCACCCCGTCGAGTGGGTGGTGTTGCCAGAGGCTCTGAGGGTAGGCACAGGGGCCTGCGCTCTGGCAGGACAGGGTCTGGCGACCTCCAGGAGACCCACGCCTCCTCCCCCTCCTCCTCCTCCACCTCTTCTTCCTCCTTCTCCGCTGGGAAAGGCCCAGAGACCAGGGTTTATTAATGAGCCGCTTCTGCCGGGCGGGCGGGCGGGTGGGATGCGGTCTGGGGGTGCAGGCCTGGCGCGGGGGAGCGGTGTGCGACAGCCAGAGGGTCTCCGTCAGACCACTCAACCGAAACCGTGAACCTCCTTGCGGGGTAAACTTTCCCACCGCCAATCACGACCCATTCTCGGTCCGTGGCAGACCCCTCCGGCCCTCTCTCCTCGCACAGGATCCTCCTCACCTCCCTGGTGACCCATCCGAGAATTTCCACTGCCAGGAAAACCAGCGGCACCTTTCTCTCCTCCTTCTGGCCTAAGGAGCGCCAAGAAGAGACTCAAAACAGTGTGTGTGTGTGTGTTTCTTCTCTCTCTCTCTCTCTCTCTCTCTCTCTCTCTCTCTCTCTCTCTCTCTCTCTAGTGTTAGCAAGCAGCCTCCCTGATAGAGAGGAAACCAAAATTATTATTTGGGCGTCTTCCCAGATTTCTTAGAAATAAATACAGGAGGAAAGCACACAGCTCCCACCATGGTCTCTGTGTGTGTGTGTGTGTGTGTGTGTGGTGTGCTGCCAGTTGAAGGACTACCACAACTTGTGGTTTCGATTCCAAATGCACACCAAGTGAACTCTGCCATAAAGGTTACACGCTAATCTGCCAGCAGGAAGTTGAATGCCATCTTCCTTCCCCGTCTCTCCCTCCTCCTCCCCCTCCTCCTCCCCTGCAATGGTTCCTAACACAAAAAAATTAAAGATTCCACTGCCACTCAGCTTTCCTGGGGACACCCAAGTGCCGTTTCCTAGTCTGTGTTCCTTTTAACCTGCAGGACAAATGGTTTCTTCCCAGAAGAGCAGGCTCCTGGGTGACTCTGACCCCCTTCTACACACACAACGCTAAAAGGCCACCTCACAGTTTTTTGCCCTAAGTCATGAGGACGTTCAGATTCCCACTCTCCCGCCGAGTTGCTGGGAATAGAGGTAAAAAAATAAAAATAAATAAAAAGATCTTAAGTCGACCTCCAGAGTTCGGTGGTACTTTCGTTTTGTCTGGCGTGGAGCGTGGAGCTCTCCCCTACTCTGTCCCGGGCTGTAAGTTACCGTCTGCTGTCATTTCTCCACCAGGCCCTGGGGGACCCTGGGTTACTTTTAAATTTTGCAAGGGGAGAAATGGAAACCAATGGAAATACAGAATTTATTTCCAGGGGAGCCGGGGCTGGTGTTCTTTCATCACTCTTCCTCACAGGAAATTTCCAGGCATGTACAGAAGTTTTGCAAAATTTTAGCCCAGCGGCTGTCAACAAGTGAGATGCGTACACGTACTCATTCCAGCCCGGTGAGGCTCTCAGAGCACTGGCAGAGAGAGAGGGGTACGGGGTCCTCGGACAAGGAGACTCGCTTTTAGGGGACAGTGTAGTCGCACTGAGTTTTCTAGAAATAATACTCAGTCAGGGGTCATCTGCTAAAACCTGCGCAGGGGGTGTCTGAGAGGACGGACTGAGAAATCGATGGGCTAGGCTGAGGTTCAGCCCCCAAAAGCCACAATGGAGTTTTTACATAAGTCAGAGCAGCTACCGTCCAAGTGGATCTAAGGAGGTCATTTTGGGAAAAAAATGTAAAAAAAAAAAAAAAATGGCCAGACTGGATCAGGTGAACTGAGAGAGGAAAAAAAAAAAACACACAAAACAAAACAAAACAAAAAGCCAGCAAAGTCCCTGCCCCTGTGCAGCGCCTCTGCCTTCCCCGGGAGTTAATTAAATTAAGATGCCTTCCGCATCGGGGCTCCGCTCCTCTCCGCGCCCTCGCTCCCCCTGCGAGAGCAATTTTCTCCTCCTGCTCGGGACGGCGGGCGGGCGGTGCCGCAGAGAAACTCTGCGGTCCGAGGCTGCTTCGCTCCGGAAACGCCAGCGCTCTTTTGTTCTCCAACAGGTAGGTGGGCAAGGCAGACAGAAGCAGCGCTCCCTCCACCCGCAGCCTGTCCGCCCTTCCCTTCTCCCCGCTGCTCCTCCTGCGGCTATTTCTGGAGAATCCCGGCGCTTCAGACCCGGGGGGACTCGCCTTGCGTCCCCACTTCTCCTCCATAACTGGAGGGTGGGAGGGTAATCCCAAAAGGCCAGCAGCACCAGGTGGGAGAAGGACCTAGGGCTGGACTCTGCCTTCCCTTTGGAAACGGGTGAGCTCGGCGGGCACCGTGGGTCCTGGCCCGCCCGCCCGTTCGACCGCCCGCCCGCCCGCGCCGCGGCTGCCCCGGGACGGCTGGATGCGGCATCCTGCGGCACCCCGGGCGCCGGGGTGCCATCTCAGGGCACGCAGATCGGCTTTGATCAGAAGACTCGATGGACGCTCCGATTCCGTGTTGCCAAACAAAACCGCACACAGTGTATGAAAAGTGTATCCAGGGGTGTGCGGTGGGGATGAGCAGCCGGGGAGCAGACCGGTGGTGGGAAACAATGCCCTGGATTGGCGTGCGTCCGGAGGGACCTCTTCTCTCTCCAAACGTCTGAACGAGAATCGGCGCCCCCCGCTGCACGCCCCGCACCCTTCCTCTTCCTCCTCGGGGCGCCTGCAGTCCCCTCCCCACAAAGCGGGCACTCACCTCCCGCGGGAAGGTCCGCCGGGGCAGCGCCGCTCAGACCCGCGCCGGGCAGCGGGGCGCGCGGCTTGGGAAGGTCGCGGGGTCCGCGCCGGGCAGACGTCTCTTTCCGCGCGGAGTCCCGGCGGCCGCGGACATTCTCTGGAGCATTACGAGCCACACAAAAAAAGTAATATATAAAAAAACAAAACAAAAACAAAAACAAAACAAGAGTGGATCCTCGCCTTCCAAGGTCTGCGGACGTGGAAGGCGGTGCGCGCTCGGAGCCGGCGCTCAGCGCTCGCCCGGAGCCCGGCGCCGCCGCGAGCCCCCGGCGCGCTCCGGACGGAGTCGCAGGCTGCCCCCGCGCAGGGCCATCTCCCTCCTCCGGCAGCGAGCGCGCCGAGCTGCGTCCCCGCCCGCGTCCCTCCCTGGGCTGCTCGCGGCCGGGCGTCCGGAGCTTTAGTAGCGGCCCCGCCTCCCCTTCGGGCGGGCGTCCCGCCGCCGCCGCCGCCGCCGCCGCCGCCGCCGCCTCGCCGCGCGGGCCCCCCCCCAGCTCCCAGGCTCCGCCCCCGCGCCCGGCGCCCGCTAATGGTCCGCTCTGTTTACTTGTGTTTGGGTAGCAACTGAGTCTTAAAGGCGCAGGTCGGCCGCCCGCGGCCCGGGGAGAGCCGGAGGGGGCTCCGCGCGGCGCGGACACGCACACGCGCCGCGCCCGCCCCTCGCCTTCTCCGGGCGGCCACCGCGGTTCCCGACGGGCGTCCGGAGCTCCGCACGCCGCTCTGCTGCCTCCGGGGGACCCCGCCGAGGACCGACAGGACCTGGGGTCGTTTTTTTACTTGGAACTCTCCACCTCCTTGCACGTTTAGCCTGACCATCTTCCTCCTGGGCTCAAACCCACCCGGTCCAGACTGCCTTCTGCAGCATCGAGCACCCCCCTACCCACCCACCCCCACCCCCAGTTTAAAACACAGGGTTGTCCAGATTCTGGCTGGGGTCAGTTTGGGCTCTATGCAATTGCCTGCTTTCACCCCTTGTCTTAAACGGTTTGCTTTTCGAGGTGACAATGGCTCATTTTTTTCCTCAACGACGGCAAAGGCATAGGCGGAGTATCCCCCCGGGAGATGTGTCTTCCACTATTTTATCTTCCACTATGTTAAGCTTTTTCGTCCGCCAGGGCACCTTCCCTCAGCAGGAAAGTGATTTAAAGAGCTGGGCTTCTGCAACGCATGGGAGCAACCAACGTAAAGAATCCTCCTGGAATCGGGCGAGGGACAATCATGGACAAAATTGAGGAAAATATATATATTTTTTTAGAGTCTCAAAACGTGTGCATCTTCTTTCCCAGCCAAAAATAAAATAAAATAAAATAAAAAGTAAAGGAGAGTTCATTGTTTAGTCTCCAGGAAACTGAATCGAATGGGAAGTGTAGTGATACATTTACCAGGTTCTTCTGAAAGGTTTGGTCCCGGGAGAGTGAGAGGAACTGCAGTAGCGCCCGGGAAGCGGGGCGACCGAGGGACAGGGAGGGAACGGCGGACACGCAGCTGAAACCGCCTCTTTCCTGATGAGATCTGGATGAGCAGCCCTGAGCCAAGTGCCCTTCTGCCCAGCCCTTGGCCAGTGTGTGTGTGGGTGGGGGTAGGGGGGAAGGGGATGTGCCTTAGCCCGCCCCCCTGGCCAGACCTCGTTTTGGGGGGACACCGATCTTCCAGCCAACAGGCTGTGCAATGCAAGTGTTCCGCCCAGACGTGGTGGTTTCGGGTGTGCCCCCTTAGAGAGCAGTGAAAATCAACCCAGTCGTGCAAGGAAGTGGGCAAAATATCAGACCCAACACTGTCACAAAGGTGAACTAGGGACTGGGAGGGGTGCGGGCAGAAGCTACGAGAGGTTAGCTTATTCAGATAAAATCCTATTTTATTTATGCCCAGGTGGATGGAATTTTTCGTTCCTTTGGGGTAAAACCTAATTCAGGGAGAGCAGTTCTTTTTTTTTTCTTCTTTTTTTCCCCTTTCCAGAAAGTGTCAAGTTCGCAAAGGTTACAAAGTGAGCTCGGAAGGCAGACGTGAGTGTTGACCATCCTTCAGTCTTGCTTTGCTTCGCAGGAGATTCGACAAACAGCCTGGAAGTCGTAGAAACGTCTAAGAGCTCAGGATTTTCTTTTCTTTTTATTTTTTTTTTATAAACGTTTTCCCTGGTGGCTTCTCTGGGGGTGCTTTCATTTTAGCGCTCCGTCCTGAGCCCCAGCTACCGGGATGCCTGTGGTCCCCTCTCCCTAACCGCCTCATTCTTTCCGCAGCTTTTCTCAATTTGGAAGGAGTTGCAGGGAACTTTCTCTGCTGCTCCCAGACCCCCAGGACACGCACGCACGCACGCACGCCAGGGGTGGGTGACCCGCAGGGTGCATTTCCTTTTGCACTAAAGGGGTGGCAATGCCCCAGCGGCGGACTTCACGCCTCCCTCCAGCTGTGCGTGTGTGCGTGTGTGTGTGTGTGTGTGTGTGTGTGTGTGTGTGTGGTGCGAACAAACCGCCTGCTTTTCCCCCCTGCAAAGTGGGCAGAGTGGACAGTCACCCCTGAGCGGAGCCCTCTTTCTGCAAACCTCCTGGGCCCAGGCTGTTCCGTGAGGGCCTGGCCCTCGCGCCACCCGCGCGCGCCTCCGACGTCCCGCCGTGGAGTCTGGGCCCCGCGGGCCCCGAGCGCTGCAGTCGCCGGGAAGGTAGGAAGGAGGAGCCGGCCAGTCCCGGGCTTTGCGGGGAGCGGCGTGCTCCCCTCCGCCTGCAGGCCCGGCCAGCTCCCTCGGCAGGTGCGCGCGACCCACGTCGAGGGCGAGCCCGAGGCTGAGCCCCCGAGGCTGAGCGCGGTGCAGCCCCGCGCGCCCGGCTCCCCGCCCCCCACGGAACCCCCTTCGCGCGCGCCCACCCGCAGCTGCTCCCCCCCAGCTCAGCCCGGCGACCCCGAGGGCGCACACCGGCCTCCGGGGCGCACGCAGGGTGGGGGCCCACCCAGGAACAGCCCCCTTGCCGGACTCTCCGGGGCGACACCTCCTGGCGCGGAAGACGGGGGAGCCCCCGGGCCCAGCGAGCTGTGGGGTCCGGGAGGGAGGAGAGGGAGGTCCCGGAGCCTGCGGAGCGGAGGCCCAGCTGCCTGCGCTCGGGGAGGGGGCTGCGGCCTCCCCATCAGCCCCCCTGCGCCCCATTCGTGCGCTCTGACAGCCGCCGCGCCGCCTCCAGCTGCGGGTGCCCCGGCGGGCGCTCCGCGGGGCTTGGGACACCCAGGGCGCTGCCAGGGCGGGGGCAGGCGGACGCCGGGCGAGGGGCGCGCGAGTGGCGGCTGCTGCCCACACGCGATCGCCGAAGGTTCACGCCCCGGGAGGAGGACGGGGTGACGGGCAGCGAGCGGAGACGTGGAGGAGTCGGAGGAGGAAGAGGGGAGGCCAGAGCGCAGGCCCCTTCCCGCCGCCCTCGGCCCACCCAGGCGGCTCTGCCCGTGCAGCGGCGAGCAGGTGTCCAAGCCTCCCCACCCCCACCGCGGGCCGCGCACGCCCGCGCCTCTCCACGACACGCACTGTGGGAACCCCGTTCTTCCCCCAAGGGGTCCCAGAGGCCGTGACCTGCGGGGAATCGCCGTCCTTTCCACCCCCCGGCCTTCCCCGGCCGCTGCGGGGCGCGGGGACCTTGTGCATTTGAACTTCCCGCAGCCTCTGCTGCCCCGCGCCGCGCCCGGAGGAGGACAGGCGGGCCCGGCGTGCGCTTCGGCCTCGGAGTCGCCAGGAGGCCCGCGAAGGACGGTGGTGGCGGGCTCCGGGTTCCGGGCTGTGGCTGTGGACGTAGGGGGTCCCCCAAACGAAGGACTTGTATCTTTTTTTAAAAAGTTCGAACCGGCGCTTTCCAGCGCGGAGGGGAGGGGAGAGCGCCGCCGCCGCCGGCGCCGCGAGAAGAGCCGCAGCGCCCCCTGGAGGCGCGGTCCGCGCACTGCGCCGCGGGCGGGCACTCGGGGCGGCGGGCTCCCCGCGTGCGGGTGCGGGGCGGCCGGCGAGCCCTCGGGGGCCGCTGGCGCCCTGCCGCCTCCACCGGGCCCGGGTGACACAGGGGAAGGGGTGCGGGGAGCGCGGCAGGGGTGCGGGGAGCGCGCCGGGCCTGCTGTCCGGGCCGCTCCGCCCCCACCGTTGGGCCTGGCCGGGCGCTCCGCGGGGCGGCCCCGGGGGCCCCTCTCCCCGCTCCGGGCGGCTCTCTCCACGGCCTCGGACACGTCCCGGCCGGAGGGGCGACGGGGCTTACCCCGGGGACCGCGTGGGCCAAGGATGCCCCCTCTCCACGCCTCCTCCCGCCTCCGCCCCGGGCATGGGGACCTCCCGCCGCCTGCAGCCGCCCCAACCCGGGGGTCCCCTCGCCGGGGTCTCTGCCCCGGGGCGGGGAGGCTTATGCAGGGTGGGTGCTGGGCCCCAGCGTGCGCTCTGGGCCTGCTTCTCCCCTTCTCCCCCTCTCCCCACCTCGCTCAGCTCCATTCCGCTGGAGCCTGGGCTTGCGGGGCCCTTCCAGCTCCCGGATGGGGCGCGGCTGGTGGAGGCCGAGGGCCGGGTCCGAGCGTGAGCTAGAGCTCGTGCGGGGCGGGCCAGCCCGGGGCAGACCGTCCCGCGGGCCCGGGGCCTGTGTGGGTGAGTGAGGGGGTGGGTCTCCCCTGGGTCCCCCCAGTCGCCAGGCCCAGAGCCTCCTCGATGCCGCCAGGGGCGAGCGCGCAGGGGCCGGGCCGGCTCCGCCACGTGCCGGGTGCGCGCGGGACCCGAGCGCCGAGGCCGCGCCGCCTGCGGGGCCGCCAGGGTGCGCGGGGCGGGACAGGGCGCCCCTTCCCCGTCAGGGCCCCTGGGCGGCGGGTCCCCGTTGGCCCCTGCAGGGGAGCCAGCTCGGCGCGCAGGCTCCCTCCTCGAAGGGCAGCGCGGACCCCTTTCCCTGTGGCTCTGCGGGCGCCCGGGCCGGGGAGGCCGGGTGTCGGGAAGGTCCCCCGGCCCAGCGCACGGCCCGGCGCCTCTGCTGACGGGGTCTCCGGAGGGTGGGCAGCCTTCCCGGCTCCGCGTGCGGCCGCCCAGCCCTGCGCCCCGAGAGGCGCGTCCTCGGGGAGACGAGGGCAGAGCCCGCCCGTCCGCCAGTGTGTCCGGGGCTCACGCCGCAGGGAAGAGCTACTGGAAGAGTGGAACCCAAGCCCTGATTTCCAATGCGCTCTTGCCCACCCCCGGGCCGCGCTGGGGCCAGCAGCTCCGTCCTCTGTCCTCCGTTCTGAGTCCTCCGTTCTCTGTCCATCCCCTTCCCACCCCTTTAGCTTTCACTCCGCACTTTCTCCCGAACTGTGACCTGCACTGAGGGTGCCCTGGGCCCTGGGAAGCGCTGCCCCCCGGACCCCCAGACTCCGGCACCGCTGGGATGTGCAGGTTGAGGGCAGAGAGAGCGGTTCTCTGCGGTGCGTGTCCTGGCTGGTCCCCCGGAGCCGGGCCGCGGGTTGCGTGCGGGCCTCCCGCTCTCCAGGCCGGGATGGGCCGGGCCAGAGCCGCCCTTCTTCCGCAGGTGGTTCTGTCTGGTTCCGTCGTCGCTGGAACCTCTCAGAAACGCAGCAGCGTCTGGAGCTCTCCACCTTCCCAGCCGGAACCTGGGGGAGTGGGGCACCCCCCAACCCCCTCGAGGCGCTGGCACGGGCCCTGCAGGTGCCTCCGACGCACATTACAGAGCCCGAGGCCCCCCGGCCCCGGTGGAACGGACTCGCGTGGACGGTGGCGAGCCCGTCCGAGGGCTCAGTTGGGCGGCTCTCATCCTCTCACCTTCCCTTCCCTCCAGAGCAGTGGTTCTCAACCTTCCTAAGGCCGCGACCCTTGCATACAGTTCCTCATGTGGTGGTGACCCCCAACCATGAAATGTTGCTACTGTTATGCATCGTAATGTAAATATCTGCATTTTCCATGGTCTTAGGCGACCCTTGTGAAAGAGTCATTCGACCCCCAAAGGGGTCCAGACCCACAGGTTGAGAACTGCTGCTCCAGAGGATGCGCTCCAGCACGCGTGGCCCCGGACAGCGAGGTCATTCATTCACTCATTCATTCGCGCTCGCATCACCCTCTCTCCGGCACCTGACTCCCGGCACCTCCCCAGGACCGGGGCATCCCCGGTGAGCCAGGAGGGACCCTCCTCCGCCCCCACCCTCCCGTGCAGGAGCGGGTCCCAGAGGAAACGGGGAGAGAGGGAGAGGAAGCGGGGTGAGGGTGCCTGAGGGTGCCAGTTACTGGTGGTGATTCTCATAGCCTTCAGATTGGCTCTCATTCCAGGAAATGCCCGGAGAGGACCCAACAGAAGCCTCCTGCATCCTCAGCCAGCCGAGGACGGTTCCTGACCTTTTGGGATTCGTGGCTGTCTCCTCCTCCTCCTCCTTCTCCTCCTCCTCCTCCTCCTCCTCTTCCTCCTCCTCCTCAGGGCCAATGTTCTTCTCTCTCTGTTTGCACCACGTGTGGGGGCTCGGTGTGTCCGCTGCAGACACCTCTGCCCTCGCCTGGACACACACTTCCCAACCCCTCCCCGCCTCCCTGCACTGGGTCAGAGTGTGTGGCTGGGGCAGGTGTGTGTGTGTGTGTGTGTGTGTGTGTGTGTGTGTGTCACAAGCTCCAGAACATGTTTGGGCCGAGGCTCGAAGTCTGAGGTGCAGTTGTGTTTTCCAGAAGCCAAGCTGCACTGGACACTCTTAGGACAGCAGAAACGACAAGCCCTCCCCCCACCCCCCTTCTGCTCACCCACTCTGTGGGGCAAGGCTCCCATCTTGTGTCCTGATGCCCAGAACTGCAAACTTCGGGGTGGGGTGGTGTTAGGTTTCCCCATATGTTGAGGTCTTGGTCCTTGACCAGCGTCTTTGTCACTTTAAGATTTGGTTGGCCTGACCGGTTTGTATCACTGGATAGAGCCTGAAGGGTCCCAGGTTCGATTCCGGTCAAAGGCATGTACCTAGGTTGCAGGCACATCCTCAGTAGGGAGTGTGCAGGAGGCAGCTGATTGATGTTTCTCCCTCATCCATGTTTCTAACTCTATCCTTCTCCCTTCTTCTCTGTAAAAAAATTTAATAAAATATATATTTTAAAAAATTCAGCCAAATACTCTCCCCTGTTGTGCTGCGCAGGGATGAAAGAATCGTTTATTTTCACCCCTCCCAGGGTATATAAAAATCCGGTGGAAATGCCTACTCCCTCATTTTCTCAGGCCAAATCCATCTCCCTGAAGCTTTCACTCTGCACTTTCCAGAGCTTTGACCTGGACTTAGGATGTCCTCAGCCAAGGGAAGGGCGGTCTCCCCTGGACCCTAAAGTTCCAGAGCCTCTGAGATTTTCAGGTTGAGGGCAGAGAGAATGGTAGAGGCACCTTTACCTCCCAGGCAGTGGTGAGTCTCTCAAAAATCCAGTCAACTAGAAACTTCTAAGTCTAGTTTCAGACCCAGAGAGAAAAAGGTTTCATTTTAGTGAGCCGGTGCCGGGAAGCCACTGAAAATGCCCATAAAAATGAATTTTCATATCGACCAGAGTTGTAAATTGTACAAAAGTACTCGGCCCCCACTTTGCCAAGGAGTTGCTGTTTTAATAGGAACCTTTCTTGTGGGGATTTTCGAAATATAAAATGCATAATGGTCAGGAACATGATAATCTCTTTACAACCTGTGATCATATTTCTTAACAGGAGTCTGCTTTCCAGTGCAGATGGTTTGACATAACACTCAAAAGCAGTCAACACTTAGTTAGGAAATGCCAAGGCCAATATCTGAAAGGCAGATACAAGTTTTAACAAAGGAAAAAGCCTATCTCCGTAGCTGCGAGCCTGCGAATATCCCCCGGAGGATGAATGCACTATTTCTTGAATCTCATCCGACTCTGCAATCTCTTTCAAAAGGTCTGTCAAATGCCAATTCATAAGGCACACGGAATTCCTTGTTCCCGAATGTTTTATTTTATTTTATTTTTTTCAGTTGTCTACCATGTACCAGGTACGAGGCAAACGTGTGATTGTGTGAGCTTTGCTCCAGACGTGGGGGCGGAGGGCGAGGGCAGGGAAGGTAGGATCTGTCAGGTTGCTAGATGGTTGAAGTATTTGTACTTAATAGCGATCTTTAAAACATTTATTGAACTCTCTGTTACATTTTTGGTCATTTTTACAAGGGAAGGAGAGAAAGTCCGCGCTTGAGCCAACTCGTTTATTGGAAAACGAGTTGCCAGCGCAGGCTTTAACTTTTTGGCTTTCCCAACTGCAAGACCTCAGGATCGTGACAGCATGTTGCAGTAATGTTATTTCCAGCATGCCAGTGATCATTTAGCTGCGGAGTTGATGACTGGTGATCCTAGCTTCACTCGAGCCATTTTTTTTTTACCTTTTAACTCTGTAGGGACACACACACACACACACACACACACACACCTTCTTTCTCTGGCACCCCGGTTGGAGGGATGAGTAAAGGAAGGTGGCCCCATCTTCTTTGTTCCTTGGCAAAACTTGGAGCATAACTACCTCGGATCCAGCTGGCTCCAGATTATCCAGGTGATGAGCTCTTATTGTCTTTGCCTCTAAGCCTAAAACACAAACAATCCACGAACTGTGTGTCATCACGCCCGCTCACTCACGGCGCATGTCCTGGCCACATCCTCCATGTGGCAGGGCCTAACCCCTCTTCCCATCTGCCCTCTCCTTCTTACACCCTTTGCAGCGAGGCCTGGCAAGCGGGCCCGCCTCCAGGACCCAGACAGGGCGGATGCTCTGATGTCAGGACACACGGCAGCAGCGCTTCTAAAACGCGCTGGGCCGCGGTTGCCTTTTCCTCTCCCTGGAAAAGTACACAGAGTGCAAGCTGTCTCCCGGGCCCCGAGGCACGCATCCAAGTGCCCTACGTGGTGGGCCCACCCAGGCCCGGGAGAGCGTGGAGGAGAGCGCGAGTGTGTCATGCGGGTGTGTTCACCACCCCTTCTCCCCGCTGTCTCATCCCTGACCGCACTCTCTCGTCAGGCCGCGGGGCCTGGGAGTGACCTGGAATGTATTAGGAGCCTTGGACTGGAGAGCCTTTGCCGACCCAGGGAGCACTGGCAGAGTGGGGTTTTAGACTTGTTAACTCATGTCACAGGTATTTCTTTTTTTTTTAAAGGTTTATTTATTTTTATTTTTATTTTTTAAATGTATTTTATTGATGTTTCACAGAGAGGAAGGGAGAGGGATAGAAAATTAGAAACATCGATGAGAGAGAGACATCGATCAGCTGCCTCCTGCACCCCCCCCCCCACTGGGGATGCGCCCGCAACCAAGGTACATGCCCTTGACCGGAATCGAACCTGGGGCCTTTCGGTCCGCAGGTCGATGCTCTATCCACTGATCCACACCACTCTCGGCCACAGGTATTTCTGGAGGGTGTTTAATAGGTTAGGCCCTCTGATAAGTGCCAGGGACACAACAAGGAATGGGAAAGAAGTGAGGTCTCGAGGGGGAGAAAGACCAGTAAAAAAGGCAATTCTGATACAGCAGGAATCTGAAAACCTGGACTCTGGGTCTCTAGTTAATGAAGTACTCGGTCACCTCGAGCAAAGCTTGCCACTTGTGGGAGCCTCCGTTTCTGAATCTTCAAATTAAGGATGTTCTGAGGGGTTAATGACATGTGACTCTTTCTCACCCATGAACATGAACTGATCTCACCATCATAAAATTATTCCTCTCTAACCCCTCCAAGAAGAAGAAATCTGACCCATTGTCTGGTATGCGGTGGTCAAGAATACAGAAATTAAGTTGCAACACATATTTCTAGAGAAAAATGCATCTGCCTTTTATCAAGAGAAAATGTCTGTATTTTCACTGTTTATTGAAAAGTAGGAATGCTGTACTGTGCATTACATTTTTATTTCATTTTAACTAGAGAATACCTGGAATAGATTTATTATGAATAGATTTTTTTAGGCTTCAAAGCTATCATTTATACTCTCAGTGAAATAATGATGCAATTCATTTGGGGAAGTCGTGGCTATTTCAGGTCTTAAGAGGAAGGCAATAGTATAGGGTCGAACACAATTGAGCTCCGATGTTAGAAAACCCAAATAGCATGGGTTTAATCAATAGAGACGTTAATTTCTCTCTTACACAAACAAAGGCCAGCCAGCGTTAATATGGGGGCTCACTCCTCGATTATCGGGTTCTTGGACTCCTTGTTGTTCCACCATCTTAAAAAAATGATAGTCCAAGATGACTTCATTCCCGTCAGCAGCAAGAAGGAAGACAGGAAGAAGGACAAACCCCTCTCTTTTTGGAGATTCCACAGAAAGCAAAATCTTGTCCCATAGCTAGCTATACCCTGCTGCAAGGGAGGCTGGGTACTGTAGTCTTTAATCTGGTGTCTGTATGCTCAGCTAAAATTCAGGCTTCTATTACTAAACTAGAGGCCCGGTGCATGAAATTCCTGGACTGCTGCCTCTTGCAGACCAGGATCCCTGGAGGGATGTCTGGTTGATGGCTTAGGCCGCGCCCCTTTGCGCTGCGGTAGAGGTGGGAGAGGCTCCCACACCTCCCCTGCACTCACCGGCCGTGAGCCCAGCTTCTGGCTGAGCGGCGCTCCCCTGTGGAGATTACCATGTGGCAGCCTTTCCTTTCTGGGATGGGTCCTGGCGTGTCACTGACCACTAGGGGCAGCTCCTGCATTGAGCGTCTGCTCTCTGTGGTCAGTGTGCGTCATAGCCACCGATTGTTTTGCTGTTCAGTCAATTTCCATATTAGCCTTTTATTATATAGGATAAGAAGAGGAGAATGTATACAGTGGTACCTCGAGATACGAGTGCCCTAACATACGAGATTTTTGAGATACGAGCTGTCGAGCGAGCGATTTTTGCTTTGAAATACGAGCAACATTTGAGATAGGAGTAATCACGCAGATCAGCTGGCTGCACACGACCCACCAGTTTACCGAGACTCGAGCGTCTCATAGTTTCCATCGCCTCAAGGTTATGGAACGAATTAAACTCGTATCTCGAGGTACCACTGTATTAGGAGATGACTAGTGTCTTCCATAGAATGTCTAGGTGCTTTATTCTTTATATATGTTATACATGTTCTTTATATATGGTATACATGTTCTTTATATATGTTTTACATGCTCTTTACATTTGTTATACATGTTCTTTATATGTGCCATACATGTTCTTTATATATGTTATACATGTGCTGGCAGCATAATCACTGTCAGTGGTCCTGGATAGTGTTCATGGCCCCCTTTGCTGATGTCATGGCTTTAAGCACTGTGTACAGTGGTAGGATCCTGTGTTGGAACCGCTCAGCATACTGCCACTGCTTACCCTTCGTTGTGGCTGCTGATCTGTGACTTGCTGCTGAGAGCGGGGAGGAGCGAACCAGGAAGGTGGGTGAGGGAGGGGAAAAGGTCAGGAGCCTGCGGGGGGGGTGGGGGTGGGAGGGGGGATCTGGCTGTGGGCTGTGGAGAATGCCGCCGTTACCCCCGTGGCAGCACGTCCTTTCTGGGATGGGTCCTGGGTGTCAGACAGGCCCTGTGAGTGGGACTTCTGCAGAACTCCATTTCCCCCTGGGAACCGGGGCTGAGAAGTGAGAGAGAATGTACTGGAGGAAAAGAGGAGGCCCGGGGTTCTCTCTGGCCTGTGACGGTGTAAAACAGACGGGGGAGGGGGGACAGTGCAGAAGCCAGGATCCGTCCTTTTTTACAGCTTACGTGCAGGGCAGGATGCCCCGAGGGGTAGAGTCAAAACTACAAGCAGACCTCCCCTTCCCCCACCTCCACCCGCCCCACCACACAGCAGGGAAAGCCCTGCTCAGCTAGAACCCAAAAACAACCATCTCTAAAGATAAGTGTGGAGAGACTTAATTGCCACTGAAAGGTGGCCTGACTCCTCGGCCTGATTACCTGCTCCTGGGCCTTCTCCTGGGTTCAGCCTTCCAGGCCAAGCCCAGGAGGATAGTTAGCCGCAGGCATAACCTTCCAGGGGTAGAGAGCTGGTGGGGGGGGCAGGATGGGCCCGTGTGTCTCTGGCCTCACCTGGGGCATGCCCTCAGGATGCTGCTTGGCTTGGAGGTTACACGCACAGTGTTCATGCCAATGTGTATGTGTGTGTGTGTGGAGGGGGGAGAGGATGCTTTCCCCGCAGAAACATCTGGAGTGACACGAAGGACATACTTATCCACAGTTACACGAGCCCCCGGGGGATCCCGATGCCTGAGAGAACTGGCCGGATAGTTCCTATTACACATTTATTTCCTTCAAGGAGGCGTTTTATATTCTCCCCATGTAATTCGATTCCTCTGTCTCCCCACCCTGCTACAGAAGGAAAAGAACATACAGTCCAAACAATTTTTAAAAGCAGCGTCCCCCCCCCCGAATAGTTAATGCGCACAGTGCGCGTGCAGCTTTGACACACATCTGTAAGCTATGACTTGTTTATACCAGCCCTTGCAATATTTTAAAAATAAAGTATAGTGTTTTTCGGTCTGTATACAATAGCGTTTTCTTTTATCAACCCTCCCCACACACCAATGTGTTTCCCCCCCTTGTAGGCTGTAATTACATGTCTAAATCGTAATATATACAATTGATGTATAAGGGAGGGCATCCATGCTTTATGGCAAACATACCGAAAAGATGTAAGCCGTTCGTTCCTGTGGATTCTGTAAAACATAGTAACGAAAAACCTACAGCGTTAGAAAAAGGCCACCTAAGTTGGTTCGGCCTCATTCTGTGTGTGTGTGGGGGGGGGGGGGGGGGGGGGGGGCTGGAGGCTTTGGGATGGCGGAATGAGGAAGTGTTTGAGAGGCAACAGAATCCAGTCCTGTCACTTTACCGACGGTGGCCACAGAGGCGGAGGAGGCGAGTCATTTTCTGCAGCTAGCCGGCTTGTCCACCGCCCGCAGCGGGGACTCCTGGTTTCCAGAGCGGGCTCGGCCGTATCTCTCCATCTCATCTAGACTGAGGCTGGAATTTCCCTCCGGGAGAAGCTGGGGAGGTGATTCCCGCAGCCTGTTTCTATCCCAAGCGCCTCGGGAGCACCAGAACCCCAGCCTCAGCCAGCCCTTAGGGTCCAGCTTGTCCAAACGCAGGTGGAGGCCTTGCAGCTTCGGTCTGACCTGCGGGCTGGTTAGAAAGGCAGCCGGCCCCGCCGAATGAGAACCTGCATTTGGACAAGATCCGAGGCTGCTTGCCTCTCCTGCCAGATTGTTTTTTTCTTTTTTCTTTTTTAAAAAAATATATTTTATTAATTTTTTCACAGAGAGGAAGGGAGAGGGATAGAGAGTTAGAAACATCGATGAGAGAGAGACATCGATCAGCTGCCTCCTGCACGTCCCCTACTGGAGATGTGCCCGCAAGCAAGGTACATGCCCTTTACCAGAATTGAACCTGGGGCCTTTCAGTCTGCAGGCCAACGCTCTATCCATTGAGCCAAACCGGTTTTGGCCAGATTGTTTCTTTGAAGGCCTGCTCTATTATTTTCCTCTGGTGCACGAGGAACCTATAGTGGCTCTCTCTGCTTAACTGTTCTTTTTTTTTTTTTTTTTAATATGTTTTATTGATTTTTTACAGAGAGGAAGGGAGATGGATAGAGAGCTAGAAACATGGATGAGAGAGACACCGATTCAGCCACCTCCTGCACACCCCCCACTGGGGAGGTGCCCACAACCAAGGTACATGCCCTTGACCGGAATGGAACCTGGGGCCTTTCAGTCCACAGGCCGATGTTCTGTCCACTGAGCCAGATCGGTTTCGGCTGCTTATCTGTTCTTGTACAAATGTTGTTAACGTCCAGTCTCAATCGATCTACTAAACCAGCGATTTTCAACCTTTTTCATCTCCTGGCACACGTAAACTAATTACTAAAATTCCTCGGCACACCAAAAAATAAATCTTTCGCCGATCTGACAGAAAATAGGCATAATTTTGATTCATTCCCACTAGATGGCTATTGTTGTGTTGGCTCTTGTCATTTTTAAAATTTTTATTTGACAATCTAAGGGAAAAGAAGTCAGCACACCTGACTAAATAGTCAGGTATTGCATGTTTTAAAAATTCTTGTGGCAGCCGAAACCTGTTTGGCTCAGTGGATAGAGCATTGGCCTGCGGACTGAAAGGTCCCAGGTTCGATTCCGGTCAAGGGCATGTACATTGGCACATCCCCAGTAGGGGGCGTGCAGGAGGTGGCTGATCGATGTCTCTTATCGATGTTTCTAACTTTCTATCCCTCTCCCTTCCTCTCTGTGGAAAATCAATAAAATATATTTTAAAAATGTTATTAAAAAATTCTTGCAGCACAACGGTTGAGAAATCTCTGTACGAAATCTGGGAAGTACAGTTTCTCTCGTTGTATCCTGGACTTTCTCTCTAGGTGGATCTGGGAGTCTAGGTATCTAAAGCTCTTGCCAGCTGAGTAGCTGTCCATGGGTCCTTAACTTGGCTGTTAGAGAATGACTAATAATTTAGAGTACGTAAACCATGGAAACCAGCAACCTTGTCTTTCTCAGATACCAAGTCACAAAGGCTATTTTTTTTCTTTTATTAACTCCATTTTCTCTCTACTTTCCCCCCATGTGGTAGCTCACTTGCTTCCCATTTGAGAAGATAAACTTTGTTTGATTTCCAAATGTCCTCTTCCATATCCCTCACTGTTAGTAACAGGAGCGCACTATCCTGGAGGCCTACTTAGATCATTTTGAGATCCAGTCAGTTAGGTTGGTCTGGGCGCCTTATCTGAGATACCAATGATCACCAGGACCGATGGGCCAATCTGGTTGGCTAAGGGCAAGGCTCCGCCTATCTCACTATTCAATGAAAGTCCCTCCGGAAGTTGTACTTTGGTCAAAAAATAGCATCTCAGAGTAAATCAAGGCTAAACCAGTCAATGAGCTCCACTCTGTTAGCAAAGGAAAGCATGTAACCAGAGTTACCAGCTCTGCACTCGCACTGACCAGTGGTCGGCAAACTCATGTGTCAACAGAGCTGCAAACGGGGGCTCCCAGGCCGCATGTGGCTCTTGAGCCACGGTTTGCCGACCACTGCAGGAACCCATTCCAGGAAAAGGGGTGGCTGTGTACAGTAGTAGGGTTTCATCCAGTCCAGTATTCATTGCTTTTGTTCTCATGGGCTGCTCTCCTACACGGCAAGGACTTAGGGTGGAACCCATCAACAAGCTTCTTGGTGCCGATTGAAAGACCGTCACCACAGCCCAGTGCCTCTCCAGACTGTTCACTGTTACCTCCTGACAACGGTGATGTCATCTGCTGAGTGTCTGGGCTTACGCTGACCGCAGCAGAGAGGAGCCAGGGAGTTATGTGCTCAAATGATTTTATCCTCCTCCTCCTCCTTTTCTCTTCTCCTTCTTCTTCCTTCTTCCTTCTCTCTTCTTCCTCTCCTTCCCCTTCCCCTTCTCCTCCTCCTTCTTCCTCTTCTTCCTCTCTTTCTCCTTCTCCTCCTTCTCCTTCTTCTTCTCCTCCTCCTCTTCCTTCTCCCCCTTTTCTTCCTCTTCCTCCCCCTTTTCCTCCTCTTCCTCTTCCTTCTTCTTCCTCCTCCTCTTCCTTCTCCTTCTTCTTCTTCCTTTTCCTCTTCTTCCTCCTCCTTCTCCTTCTCCTCCTTCTTCTTC
>PVJN01033439.1:0-23441 GCA_004026805.1 Lasiurus borealis | reverse complement strand
AACTTCATATAAATTAACAATTGTCACTATTAGTGGGGGTTCTTGATATCTTATAGGAGAAGCATTCCTGGCCAATATAGTTACTTCAGGGAAGTAGACCTAGGGCACAGGAAGGGAGAAGTGTGTCTTATTTTTCATTATATATGTTTCTGAACTGCTTTAATTTGTTTTTACCAAGTATGGCCAATATTTTCAAAATCATAAAGGAATTAATTTGATTTTAAATTGCATTTCTGAGTAACTGGTATGTTCACTTGAGGAGAGCTAAGAGCCATCATTTTTCGAATAGTACTCCAACTCATTGGCCCACAATCTATACCCAGGTGTTATTTCCACCGATACACACATACCACACACACACATACATATATATAAACACACACACACACACACACACACACACACATATATATAAACATACACACACACACACACACACACACACACACACACACACACACATACACTAGAGGCCCAGTGCACAAAATTCATGCACAGGGGAAGGGGGGATGTCCCTCAGCCCAACCTGCTCCTTCTCCAATCTAGGACCTTTTAAAGGATGTCCAACTGTTCTCTCACAATCCAGGACTGCTGGCTCCCAACTGCTCACCTGCCTGCCTTCCTGATTGTCCCTAACCACTTCTGCCTGCCAGCCTGATCACCCCCTAACCACTCCCCTGACAGCCTGATTGATGCCTAACTGCTCTCCTGCCAGTCTGTTTGTCCCCAACTACCCTCCCCTGCAGGCCTGGTCACCCCCAGCTTCCCTCCTCTGCCGACCTGGTCACCCCAACTGCCCTTCCCTGCAAGCTTGATGCCCTCTCTTGCAGGTATGACCCCTCCCAACTGCTCTCCCCTACTGGCCTGATTGCCCACAACTTTCTTCCCTTGAAGACCTGGTCCCTCCCATCTTCCCTCCCCTGCTGGCCATCTTGTGGTGGTCATCTTGTGTCCACATGGGGGCAAGATCTTTGACCACATGGGGGCAGCGATCTTGCATGTTGAAGTGATGGTCAATCTGCATATTTCTCTTTAATTAGATAGGATAGAGGTCTGGTGCATGAGTGGGGCCAACTGGTTTGTCCTGAAGGGTGTCTTGACCAGGGTGGGGGTTCCCTTGGAATGGAGTGGCCTGGGCAAGGGGCCTGTGGTGGTTTTCAGGCTGGACATGCCCCCCGGCAACCCAAGTGGAGGCTCTGGGATCTAGAATTTATTTATCTTCTACAGTTGAAACTTTGCCTGGAGCAAAGCCAAGTCTCCTGTTCAATCTATGGCAGAAGCCATTTCTGTTGGGATTTACTTATCTTCTCTAATTGAAACTTTGTAGCCTTAAGTGGAGGCCAAGACAGGTCAGGGCTGCAGAATCTTGGCTTCCTCCATTGCCAAGGGCAACCTTAGCCTCTTGCTCTCTCCAGGTCTGTGGCTGCCACCATTTTTGTTGGGATTTATTTATCTTCTATAATTGAAACTTTGTAGCCTTGGGTGGAGGCCTGGGCTCGCCAGGGTGTGTGCAAAACTTGGCTTTCTCCACTGCTGGGGAAACCCAAGCCTCCTTCCTGCTAGTTCCCTGGCCGCAACAATCTTGGATGGGCTTAATTTGCATACTTGCTCCTGATTGGCTGGTAGGTGTAGCATAGTGGTGGTTAATTTGCATATTATTATTTTAGGAGATAGGGTGTGTGTGTGTGTGTGTGTGTGTGTGTGTGTGTGTGTGTCCCACACACAATCACTTGGAATATTTGAGCAGTTACCTAGTTTTGAATTTTAATGTCAATTTTTTCTTCTTTCCAAATTATTTGTGAGCATTGTGTGCCTCCCAACCAATGTAAATATCAGATGAATCTCCTTAACATGAGTTTGTAGGGGAGGAGCTCAGTGTGCCTACGGAGATTTACCGCAGCCCCCACAGTTTTGTTCTGAAGCAGCTGGGTATTAATGAAGAGTTGCTTCCACTAACTGAGGCTAACAGCACTCAGTAGACACTTCTACTGGGTGAATATGTTGACTCAGAAGAAGTAGAAGGCTAAAGCATCAGAGAACATCAGCTAATGTGCTCACTCAGAGTTTCTCCAGAAAAGGACCTTTCATCTTCATACAACCTAATTGATGCTGACATCCATTTAACACTATCAGCCAATATGAGAAAGATTATAGTCGTTGTTTGGAGTGCTCTTGTGCAGGATTTCTGGAGCTGAGGCTTGTCAGGGAATCCATTATTTCCTTCCCATTTCTCCTTTGAGCTCTAATGTCTCAGGCTTCTCAGCTACTTAAGTGAAGGTAAAGGAATGAAGCTGAAGCTGGTATTTGTGACACCACTGCATGGAGAAATGACAAGCTCCTGCACCATGAGCAGCTGACATCCCCGTGCTCATTATCGATGTACAATTAGTTGGACAGAGTGAAGAATCAGGATCAAGAGAATGAGAGCTATGTTAGTCTGCCTACTTCCTCTACTGGGAACATTCCCAAGTAGCAATCCTCAAATTCAGGGTCATATTTTCTTTCTTTTTTTAAAAAAAATGTTTTTATTGATTGATTTCAGAGAGGAAGGAAGAGAGAGAGAGAAATCAAAACATCAAGGATGAGAGAGAATAATTTATTGGCTGCCTCCTGCAAACCCTAGACTGGCAATTGAGCCTGAAACCTGGGGCTCCTGGTTTAGAGGTTGACACTCAATCACTGAGCCAAGCCAGTCGGGTGACAACATTTTCTCCACATATTTATAATGTCATCCTCTATACCTGTTTCATCACCAAGACCCTAAGTTTACTGAGGGATAGAAACAAACATTTGAACAAGTGGAGAAATTAAAAAATCAATTATTTAATGACAAATGATGGAATCCCATGTCTTCATGAAATATTTCTTCTCCATTTTTTGTTGTTGTTGTTGTTCACTTGTACAAACAAACTTCTGGGGATTTAGATGAAATAGCTATGAATATATTTAGGATATTTGATTTACTCATTTAGATACCCTGCTAACCTAAAATTAAAAATATAAAAATATATATTAACTTTAAAATATTTATTGTTAACATTTAAATAATTATTTACAGCTTCTACATCAATGTCTTTGTCATCTTTAAAGCTAATGTTTGTCATCTAACAAAAGCAGGCATGCATGTGCTTGAACCGCATCCAACATGGCCAGGGATGAACCTGAGGAGAGGCGGTGAAGAATTAAAGAAGACAGGCAAGAGAATACAGCTGGGGCAAGTAGGTGGATCTCTTGTGCTGGGATGAGGATACAGAGAGACCCAGTCTGCAAGCTGAAAGTTTATTTTATAGTTAGAGCACAGAAAGCAAAACAAGGGAAGTGGTCAACATGTTTACAATGTTCTTCTGAGTTTCACCTTGTTTTGGCAGCAGTTATTGCATCTCTGACAGCCCATTAGCTACCTAGGAAGGAATTAAGGAGGACTATAATGTCAAGCTTAATTATTCTAGGAGGGCTCTGCCCTCCAAGCTGGGACTTCTTTGTGACCCTGCCACAAGTCAGTCCAAGGCTTGACCCTAAGGCCACTCCCTACACGTGTTTTCTCTGTAGAGGATTTTACTTAAGAGGAATAAGGTAACTGAGACCCTGGCACTGGGCTCTGAGGAGAGATCAGGAGGAAGAATCTGGTTCCCTAGCTCACTCTGGGTAAGGCACTTCCTGACATCAGCCCCCTGGTCACACACACACTCCAATTGCCCCTTAGTTCAGAGGGACATTTGTTTGAGAGGCCATTTGGATGTCCTGATTTTACCTAGTTCTAGCCAGAACTCTTTACTTTTACTTATAGAAAATGCTATAACATATTTATTCTGAGCGTCAGCCTTTACCCAGCCAGCTGACTATCAAGGACTTTGAGACCTTTTTCTGATAAGAAAGTATTCAGAATCCCCAAATATAAAACATTTCTTTTAGCATAACTTTATTATTTTTTTAATTTAATAATTTTTTATTGTTCAGATTATTACAATTGTTCCTCTTTCCCCCCCTCCTCATAGCTCTCCTCCACCTGGTTCCCATCCCACCCTCTGCCCTTACCTCTGACCTCATTGTCCTCATCCATAGGTCCAGTCTCTTCCCATACTCCCACACCCCTTTCTTTCTGAGAATTGTAAGTCCACTCCCTTTCTATGCTCCTGATTCTATTACATTCACCAGTTTATTCTGTTCATCAGATTTTTTATTCACTTGATTTTTATATTCACTTGCTGATAAACATGTATTTGTTGTTCATAATTATTTATCCTTACCTTTTTCTTCTTCTTTCTCTCTTAAAGAGCACCTTTCAGCATTTCATATAATACTGGTTTGGTGTTGATGAACTCCTTTAGCTGTTTCTTGTCCGTGAAGCTCTTTAGCTAACCTTCAATTCTGAATGATAGCTTTGCTGGGTAGAGTAATTTTGATTGGAGGTTCTTGCTATTCATCACTTTGAATGTTTCTTGCCACTCTCATCTTGCCTGCATTGTTTCTGTTGAGAAATCAGTTGACAATCATATAGGTGCTCCCTTGTAGGTAACTAACTGGTTTTCTCTTGCTGCTTTTAATATTCTCTTTGTATTTTCGTCTTGGCATTTTAATTATGATGTATCTTGGTGTGGTCCTCTTTGGATTCCATTTCTTTGAAGTTCTGTGTGCTTCCTGGACTTGTAAGTCTATTTCTTTCACCAGGTGGGGGAAATTTTCAATCATTATTTCTTCAAATAGGTTTTCAGTATCTTGCTTTCTCTCTTCTGGCACCCCCATAATTCTGATGTTGGTATGCTCAAAGTTGTCCCAGAGGCTCCTCACACTATCTTTAAATTTTTGGATTCTTTTTTCTTTTTGCTTTTCCGGTTGAGTGTTTTCTGCTTCTTTGTATTTCAAATCTTTGACTTGATTCTTGCATTCCTCTATTCTGCTGTTAGGTCTCTGTATAATATTTTTTATTTCAGTCAGTGTGTGCTTAGTTTCTAGTTGGTCCTTTTTCATATCCTTGAGGGTCTTGCTGAATTTATTGGACTTTTCTAGAAAACTCTTGAAAAACCTTATTACTGTGGTTTTGAACTCTATGTTCAGTCATTTGCTTTCCTCCATTTCTTTCATTTTTGGTGTTTCATTGTCTCCACATTTTTGTTGCTTCCCTGAGTTGGTAGAATAGTTTTGTGTGGTAGGTGTTCTATAGGGCACAGTGGCTCAGCCTTCCCAGTTATCTGAGGTGGACACTATTGGTGTACCTCTCTGTGTACTGTGTGCTCAGGCTTGTTGTAGTTAAGTCTTGATTGTTGTTGGTATCACTGGGAGAAATTGACCTCCAGGTCAATTGGCTGTGAGGATCAGCTGTGTCTCTGCTAGAAGAGCTTCTGTACTGGAGACACCCTTATGAGACAAGACTTGCAAATTTGCAAAAGCATCTGTGCTCAGCTTGGATGGGGCAGTTTCAGAACTGAGCAGACAGCCTTGGCTTCCTGTCAGCCCTGCCCTATGGGCTCCTGGGTCTTAGTGTCCCTTGGTAATTGCTGCAAGCACCTCTGAAAGAGTCACCCTCAAGTTTCCCCTGCTGCCAGACAGTCCAGTTTTTCCACAAATGAGTCAAGTTTCCCAGAAACTTGCTGGAACTGGAGTTCGGCACAGTTGGAGGCTTCTGTCACCCTTCTGCTTTAGAAAGCCAGCCACACACTCAACCTCCCATGCACAGAGCCACCCGTGCACACAGCCACCCATCCTCTCTGTGCACGCATTTTTGTACCTCAGCCTTTTGCAGCTTCTCTGTGTCTCAATGTGCTTTCCTCTTTTCTTCTAGTTGTAGAATTTCCACTCAGCCAACTTCCCTGTGGTTCTGGATGGTGTCCATTTTGTCTTTTAGACGTAGTTTTGATATTGTTGTGTGAAGCAGCAATTTAGGTGTTTACCTATGCCACCATCTTGGTTTCTCTCTTTTACCATAACTTTAATACTACTAACCTTAGTGCACTCAGAAATAGAATCGGCTTTATGTTGCTACAGTTGTGTAATCACACTATCTCATCTGTACATCTCCTTTAGCTAAAAAAAAAAAGTAAAATAAAGTGAGAGTTTAGTGCACAAAGCTCTATAGCCCATATATTATCAGCTCCTTTCTCCTCTTTAACAGGAGAAAGTGTGTTGTCATATGTTAACAGAGGGTATAATTTAGTAATTATGGGGTGAGATAATCTCTTTCCCCACGCAACATCCCAGCATGCTCCTAACAATGTTGTTATTAACTTGAATTGCGCTATCATCAATTCAAACAGACAATTTCTTCTGCCCTAGTGATAATGGCATGTGACAAAAAGCATGGATTTGGGAATGAGCCAAACCTGACCTAGAAGCCAGATTCTGCCCCCCTACCAGATTAGGTGTGACCTTGGGTGAGTTACTTAACCTTCCTAGATCTTGGGTTCTTCATCTGAAACCAGAAATAATACTGACTTACCAGAGTTAGTTATTTTTCTGGAAAAGTAAATCTGAAAAATTCTGCTTATTTGTCCAACTGTCTTACCTTCTGCAAATAAAAGACAAAGAATGAGTTTATGCTAAGTGTTAATGTCCAATCAATAAGATACATTTTCCCCTCTTGAAAAATGTTGCCTTTAATTAAAAACTATAATTGATTTAAAGAAAGATATTCTCAAGTGTTATGACCATATAAAATATCTATTTTCTTAGCATTTCTCTAAAAATAACATCACTGCTTAGCCAGTGCCCCTTAGTTGTTTGAGCATTGTCTCAATCACCAGGAGGTCTCAGTTTGATTCCTGGTCAAGGAATATGCCTCTGGTTTTTGGCTCAATCCCCAGTAGGGGGCATGCAAGAGACAGCCAACTGATGTTTCTCTTTCAGTGATATTTCTATCTCTCTCACCTTCTTCTATCTTCTCTCTGAAATCAATAAAAAGCATTCAAAAAATAAATGACTATCACTCAGGTACACACAAAAGTTTAGCGTTAAAGGATTCAAACTCAAAACAACAGTGACATAGTGACAAGGAAAATGAATTTCAAAAGAAAAAATATCAATCACAAATGCTTTAAACAAAATAAAAATAGACAAAAATTAAAATTCTAGTTTTAATTATACCTGTTGGGAGAATGGCATCCACACCAAAGATACACAACAACCACGGACACCTCTGCATCTTTTGGGAGCTCCATACCCTGGCCCAGGCAGCTGACTCCACAGCAAAGTCTGAGGTCCACAGGATGGGGTGACCAGGAGTCCAGAAGTTGTGACTATTGCATTTCCCCAGGCCGATGCTATATGGAGGGAAATGATCCATCCAAGTAAGATGGCATCTGTGATGTGGGAGAGGGACACAACACAGGGATTCCGGTGGCTGTCACTTCAGCTCTCTTTCCAGAGCTGCAATCCCCAGTCTTTCTTCACACAATTCTAGTCCACTCTGCCCTCCATCTGCTGGAGCTCAGGGTCAGTCAGTGTAAACAGATGATGTGTGTTGGCCCTTTAAGAGGGCACCTGTATCTCCAAAAGATTCCTGTCTCTTTCTGATGGATGGAAGCTCCAATGCTTTCCATAGCCAGGTGTTATTTGGGTGCCTTTTCCTGGTCTGGTGCTCTGAGGTGGGAAGCCTGGGTTGGAGTTGAGATCCCATGCTCCTCAGGGGAACCTTTTGCAGCTGAGATATCCCTTTAGAATCACAGTGGGAGTAGGGCCAGCCCTTTTCTTATCTCTGCCATTTTATCATTCTCAATGTGGCTTCTTCTGTAAGTCCTTGGCTGTAAGACTCTGTTCAGCTAGTCTTCAGTTGGTTATTCAGATTGTTTGTTCTACATTTTAGTTGTAATTCCATTTTGTTACTAGGAGGAGATGAGTGTAATACCCACCTATTCCACCACCATCTTCTTGATCCGGGACCTGCTCTGATTTAGAAGCCAGTGCACCCAGTTAGGTTAAGGGGTCAGAGAAAAAAATGTCAAATGCTACCCTCTGCTGACTCTCCTGAAAATTTTCATCTGTCACAGTCAAGGGGTATTTTGCTTTAAAATCATGTATTGGTAATTACTTATTGCATGCACCTGAACTGAATATTCTCTGATGACTATATCACATTATGTTGATATTAGATACAAACTTTATTGGTGTGTGCCCTAAAAATCTTTGGTGAATGTTCACATGTGTCACTAAAAGTTTTTCTTTTAATTTTTAAATTTCACTTCATTGGTGAAGAGTAATTTATGAGCTTAAACCTCACTGAGTGGAGAATAATTTACATATATATTGAATGTCCTCCCTCCCACCACACATACCTCTTTTAATGGCTTTCTCCCAAAGTCTGTCTAATATTTGAACTTGTCCTTGGTAGTTCATTTAAAATACACTGGAAATTCTAGGGCAATGAAGCACTGCATCCAGATTTCTTTTCAGTTCTCTCAATTTTTTAAAGAACACCCTTCTTTCTCACCCAATTCAAGCATCAGCTGTGAGTCCTTCTGCCCATGATTATACCACATAAATACAACCCTCCTTAATTAGAAAAGAGGTCGACACCTGATCCATAAACCAGGCCAATCTGATTATTTTTCTCTTGAGATTTTAACTGAGAGACATAGGTAGGTCAGGTAGTGGTGGTCCCTGTCAAATGAGAGACCACGAAAGCCATTGATGGTATGTGAGAACACACAGAGACAGCCAGTCTGCACAGAGGGTCTGGACAAGGCAGGGGAGACAGAAAACCGTATAGTATAAGGAAACATGCAGCCCCAGAGAGAAGCTGAGCTGTTCCTGAAGACTTTTCAGTTCCCAGGTTAATTTCCCATGGGGCTTCACTGTCCCTCCCTTAAATTTGATGAGGAGCTGCTGTGTAATAAATCCTCTTGTACTGGAAGTATCCAGAATGGGTTTCTGTTTCCTGCAACCAAATGAGCCATAAGACAGAGTGAAACGATATATATATTAGAAATTCTATGTGTTTAATTCCATTCAAAAAGAGTATTTAATAATGTCATCTTTAAACTACTTCCATCCAAGATTTGTGAATTCATTCTTCTGAGACTATCGACATTTAAAACTGGATGTTAATTACAGTATTGGATTAGATATATATGGCCTTAGAGAAAGTCAAACCATCATATTTTTAATTCAATTCCTTTGTAGAGAGTGAGCTGTAAAATTTATGACGCATTTAACATTCACCCTATACTTTTCAATGTGAAGATGCTTCGTTTTCTTGATGAGGAAGAATGGTAGCAGCTGAACAGCTTTCCCTTATTCCTGGCATCTGTTAACATTTCCCATCTTCCCCAAGCAGTAAGACTGTTCTTTTCATGGTGATTTTCTCCTTCTAAACAAGCTCCATTGGCTTTAGCATTTTTGTTAAGCCTCAACTAATCTGGGACTCAGCAAAGGACAATTCTGACATAAAGTCAATTCCTTTACTTTTTAACCTAAGGGATAAGTTTTGAGTAAAATAAAATTGAGAGGATACAAAAATAGGGAAATGAAAAATATCTGGTAAAAACAAATAGTACGGTAAAGGCTTGGGGAGGGTGCTGGAGCAGGGTGTAGGAGGTCAATGGATGAAAAGGGGCGACATCTGTAACATACTTTCTTTTTTTAAAATTAAATATTTATTATTCAGATTATTACATTTGTTTCTCTTTTTTCCCCTCCATAGCTCCCCTCCACACGGCTACCACCCTTCCC
This sequence comes from Lasiurus borealis, assembly GCA_004026805.1. NCBI lineage: Eukaryota > Metazoa > Chordata > Mammalia > Chiroptera > Vespertilionidae > Lasiurus > Lasiurus borealis. The sequence continues at coordinate 13,781 of PVJN01033439.1, read as the reverse complement.
TCTACCCTTACCTCCCTCCCATTGACCTCATCCATAGGTGTATGATTTTTGTCCAGTCTCTCCCTTGTACACCCCTCACCCCTTTCCCCCTGAGAATTATCAGTCCACCCCCTTTCTGTGCTCCTGATTCTATTATATTCACCAGTTTATTCTGTTCATCAAATTTTTAATTCACTTAATTTTTAGATTCACTTGTTGATAGATATTTGTTGTTCATAATTTTTTTGTCTTTTACCTTTTTCTTCTTCCTCTTCTAAAAGAGTGCCTTTCAGCATTTCATATACTGCTGATTTAGAGTTGATGAACTCTTTTAGCTTTTTCTTATCTGTGAATCTCTTTATCTGCCTTTCAATTCTGAATGACAGCTTTGCTGGATAGAGTGTTCTTGGTTGTAGGTTCTTGCTATTCATCATGTTGAATATTTCTTGCCACGCCTGTCTACCATGCATCATTTCTGTTGAGAAATTAGCTGACAGTTGTATGGGTGCTCCCTTGTAGGTAATGAACTGTTTTTCTCTTGCTGCTTTTATTATTCTCTCTTTTTCTTTTGCTCTTGGTATTTTAATTATGATGTGTCTTGGTGTGGTCCTCTTTGGATTCCTTTTACATGGAGCTCTGTGTGCTTCCTGGACTTGTAAGTCTATTTCTTTTATCAGATGTGGGAAGTTTTCAGTCATTTCTTTAAATAGGTTTTCAGTATCTTGCTCTCTCTCTTCTTCTGGCACCCCCACAATTCTGATGTTGGTACGCTTGAAGCTGTCCCAGAGGCTCCTTACTTTATCTTTACATTTTTGGATTCTTTTCTCTTACTTTTCCAGTTGAGTGTTTTCTGATTCTTTATATTTCAAATTTTTGACTTGATTCTTGCCTTCCTCTAGTCTGCTGTTAGATCTCTGTATAAAATTTTTTATTTCAGTCAGTGTATGTTTAATTTCTAGTTGTTCCTTTTCCATCTCTAGCTGGTCCTTTTCCATCTCTAGTTGATTCTTTTTCATCTCCTCTTGGGTCTCGCTAACTTTATCCAACTTTTTTAGGATATTCTTGAAAAACCTTATAAGCGTGGTTTTGAATTCTATATGCAGTCATTTGTTTTCCTCCATTTCTTTTGTTTGTGTTCTCTTCCTTTATCTTGGCATTTTCATTATGCCGGGAGAACTTCTGTGTTGGATTCAGCCTTATGATACAAGAGTTGCAAAACTGCAAAAGCCTCTCTATTGAGCTTGGGATGGGTGGAGTCTCAGGGCTTAAAGGACCGCCTTGCCTTCCAGTCAGCCTGCCCTCCCCGGCCCATGAGTCTCACATGACTGGGTAATCACTGGTGCGGTACCTGTACGCACACGTCTGCCCTCTCTCACAGTGCCTCTAGACTGCAGCTCCGGGACCATATGAGTCTGGGTCCGCAGGGTTTTGCCCCAAACTGGGATTTAGTGAAGTTAGAAGTGGCGCAGTTGGGAGGGTCTGTCTCCACCCACTCGTGAAAGCCAGCAGCACAATCAGCAGTCGGTCCTCTGCATGCAGTGCCATGTGTACAACCAGACTTCTGATCTTTTGCAACTCCCCTAAATTTCCGTGCACTTCTCCCTTTTCACAGTCCAAACTCCCCCATATGAGTTTCGGCTGGATCTGCGGTTTAGTGTCGTAGAATAAGGGGCTCAGTGCCGTTGAGAGTCTCCATCTCCCTCCTGCCAGAGAAAGCCAGCGTGGGTCTCCATACCTCAGCTTTTTGCAGTTCCTCTGGGTCTCTGTGAGCCCCTCTCCTTCTAGTTGTAGAATTTCCATTCAGCCAGCTTTCCTGTGGTTCTAGATGCTGTCCGTTCTGTCTTTTAGTTGTAGTTTTGAAATTGTTGTGCGAGGCAGTAGTGTAGGTGTTTACCTATGTTCGCCATCTTGGATTCTCCATACTTTCAACAATAATGATAAATTTAAACATATAAAATGTCTTAGAAAAAAAAAGATGGGGTAAATAGATGAGCTTAGAACTCACTTTGTGGGGAAAATAAGTGATTCTGAAAAATGTCTGTAGAATTAAATGGAATAGCTTAACATTTCCTCTGTGATCATTTGCCTTTTGTCAGCATCTCTACAAATACTTTCATACAAAAGTCTTTCATAGCCAAGGTGTGTGCTGATTTAACAGTCACAATTAGGATGTGTCCAAGCTTGACCTAGACCACTCTCTCCCTTGATCTCTCTGGTTAATAAACAATAGTAGAGCAAGATCAGTCAGGATATCTGATTATTACAAAAGGCTGTGAAGCCAAACTGTCTCGTTTTGGATTCCTACCACTTAATGACATATGACCTTGCAATTTACACCACCTCTCTGTGCCACATATATAGTAGATGTTTTCACCTGTCCCATGTGTTCTAGTACCGTGGTTGGCAAACTGCGGCTCAAGAGCCACATGCGGCTCTTTGGCCCCTTGATTGTGGCTCTTCCATAAAATATCATGGCCTGATGAAGCCTATTTTGAAGAAGTGGCAGTATAAGAAGTTGAAGTTTAGAAAATTTGGCTCTCAAAAGAAATTTCAATCGTTGTACTGTTGATAATTGGCTTTGTTGACTAATGAGTTTGCTGACCACTGGTCTAGTTTGTAAAATGGGATAATACTAGTATCTGCCTCATGACAAGGTTGTGAAAAGCAATGCGTTCTGATATATTATATATGCTCCAGCAAGGCAACTGTGACTGTTAGGGTTGTGCTATTAGTATTGTTTGAGCAAGTCACTAGGGACAGGGCTTGGTAGTATGAGGGTTAATAGAAAGTTGAGTCGTTATCTTCCCACAGGCAGTTTACTATTTCCACCAGATGACAGAGGGTTAGAAGCAAGGGCCATGAAGTCAGGCTTTGCTTCCTACTAGCCTCCTACTAGCCTCGTGACCTTAGCCAAATGATTTAACTTCTCTAAGCCTTTGGTTTGTTTATCTAAAGGCGGGCATACTAACGGCCTACCACATCAAGGTGCTCACCAGGATTAAGAAACAAGTGAATATATATTGTCATTAAGTAAATGCTCTAAGAATTTTTAAGATAAGGCCTGCTGCTTCAATTTCCCCAAAGTAAATGACAATAGACAGAAACACAGAGTAAAGCAAACCCCGGTCCAGTTGCCCATGTCCTTCTCACCACCCTGTGTAAGGAAGGAGAACAGCCAACACATTTTTGTTTTCTTTCCTTTGCTTGTTTTAAGGTTTTGTCTTTGGTGTTACTGGTATTGTCTAAGTGTGGTTTTCTTTGTAGACATCTTGCTTGGGGCTCATGATGCTTTTTAAATTGGTGGTTTCATATTTCCAAAAATTTTGGAAAATTCTCAGCCATTATCTCTTTATAGCTTTACTACAGGCCCGGTGCATGAAATTCGTGCACTCAGGGGGGTCCCTCAGCCTGGTCTGCACTCTCTTGAAGTCCGGGAGCCCTCAGGAGATATCCAACTGATGGCTTAGGCCAGTTCCTGTCCGACATCTGAGAGTTGGATATCCTTAGCACTGCTGCCACCACCTCTGCACCTGCCAGCCATGAACCGAGCCCAGGGCCTCTGGCCGAGAGGTGCTCCCCCTGTGGGAGTGCACTGACTACCTGGGGGCAGCTCCTGTATTGAGCATCTGCCCCCTTGTGGTCAGTATGCATCATAGCGATGGGTTGTTCCACTGTTTGGTTGATTTGCATATTAGCCTTTTATTATATAGGATTCTGTCCCATTTTCTCAGTCCTGATCTATCTCTTCTACACACACATACATATTAGATATTTTCACCTATCCCATGTGTGTCTTATATTCTTTTGTGTATTTTTTCATGTATTTTGCCTCTGCATGGTTCAACCTAGATATATCATTCTGACTTATCTGATTCTTTTCAACTGTGTGTAATCTATTATTAAACTCAATCACTGGATTCTCAATATCAATTATGTTTTCAATTCTAGAAATTCCTTTTTATCTTAATGTCCTAGTCTTTGCCAAAATTCTCAATCTTGCCTTTTCCTTTTTTAAATGTAAATAATTTTTAAAAGTTTTGTTGAATAACTCCAATACCTATGAGCCTGCTTCCATTATTCTGTTTTTCTTTCAGTTTTATCTTCTTATCTGCTCAGTACATTTTAATTGATAGCCAGACTTTGATATAAAACATTCAGAGATAATTTGTGGCCATAGGCGATGTTATTTTCCTCCAGAGAGTGTTCGTTTTGCCTCTGGCAAGCAGCTGGGCTGGCGTAGGAGTAGACACAGATCACCCCAGCTTTTGTGAGCTGGTTTGCATCCAGCAGACTCTTCCTCCTGGGGTTTACTCCTTCAGGACTCCAGCTGAACACCTGGGAGTCTACTGAATCCCGCCCAACTTGGCAATCTGGACTCGAGTTTTTCTTCCCTCGCCTCACACATCTGTTGAAAGCTCTGCTGAGGAGCCACCTCTCAGCCTCCAGTGTTAGTCTGGCAGTTGCCTGAAGAAGAAAAGCAGGGCAATCTCAGGCCCACTTCTTTGGGCTCCCCTGTGTGTTCATATCTGGAGCTCAGGAGACCAGTTCCTTACCAGCTACATAGCTTTTCTGGTTCTCAAAGAGAGGGTTTGCTCAAAATATCCTTGCCCATCCTTGCCAGAAGCAGAACTTTTGCCCGTGTTTCTGTTGTACATCTGATAACCTTACTTTAGATTTTAGGCAGCATGCAGATTTCTATACAAAAATGTAAGAGATTGTAAAGCAAACTTATAGTGGGAGAACAGGTTTTAAAGACATCAGTAGGTCAATGGAAATGGTTTGAAACATCCTTAAGGGGATTCAAACCTTCCCCACAGGTAGCAAGGCCTACATATTCTTTCATGTCACAAATCATATTATCAATATTTTGAGGAATCTTCAGAGTGACCCTTCAGTTTCCTGTATGTTACTACAGTCTTTGGGAGCCTTTATTTCTTAACTTTTAGGTTTTCAACTCCTTTTTCCTAGCCCATCGTAGGGTTACTTTTGATCTATGAAAAAGATTTATCCATTATCCTTAAAAATGCCACTGCAAGGTTTCAAGGTGATGATAATCTGTTTAATGTTTTTTATTTTATTTTTTTATTTTAAGAAACCAAAACCAAATTAAATGACTACCGGGGATAAAGCTGCTTCAATTACAGCTGAAAGGTTGACTAAGGCTTACAAGTAATATGGTACAAAACACATAGCGTTATGCAATAGATACCTATTGAATTATTTATTGAAAAAAGAAATCTCTCTTGTAGACGCTAAAGAAATTTGAGCTGATGGCACCCAGGATTGGCAGGAGCGAGGAGACGTCTCCTCTCCCCCTTGGCAGGGAGCATTTGGCCCTGCTCCTAGGAACTAAACCTCGGTATCAAATGCAGCCAGGGATTTCTTTTGACTTGGCATGTGTCACGGTCATCTTTATGTCATTAAAACTCATAAACTCTTTATGTCTCTAGTTCAGGTGAACCCCTCCCTCTCTAGAGGCTTTAATTGGCTCTTCTGTTGGCAGAAATTATACCTGTTGTTGAAAGACAGGAGCCTCTGCTTCCAGCCTCTATCACAATAAGAAACAGGAAATCCCTCTGGCCCCCCAAAAAGTTGTTCATAGGAATGCAGCACTGGTCCCACATTCTTTCCTATCTCAGATGTTGTGGAAAAAGAGAAAGGTACAGACACTCCATAGCTTTATACTGAGATATGCCAAAGCATGGGCTGCTATCTGGATCATAAATGTTGGGAGTTATACCTCCTAAGTTAAATTTACTTCTCTTAGCAGGTGCCATTAATTGAATGTTTTCTTCATACCAGGCACTTTAATGATGTCCTTATATTTTAACTCACTATATTTTCACAGCGACTCCTCAAGACACATATTGGTTTTATACCTTTTTATGAGATGATCAGTCCTATGTGGCCATAAGAGAAGACAGAGGACAGGCTCAGGAAGAAATAATTTATTTCACTCACAGGTCCTAGAGTCAGAGGCACACACATCACACAGGGCCATGGGGAGGACAACAGGGTGGGCAGAGGCAGGAGACAGATGGGGTGGGATGGAGTGGGGGATACTCCAATTTCCATGGGAAAGGCAAGGCAGGGCATAGTAAATAGTTTAGGGTTGGCTACTTTGAATCATTTTTTGCTGTTCCCTAGTTGTGCGGTACCTGGCCCTGGGATGAGGAAGGCAGAGGACTATTGCCTCTGAGATGCTCAGGGCTGACAGAAGAGGGATGGTCCTAGGCTAGTTAATTTGCATATGAAAGTCTTGCCGAAGGCTGGGTCCTTTGTCTTTTCAGGGTTGTGGTTCCCGCTGATTGGTTGGCAGCACCAGGCAGGGAGTCATTAGTCAATGTAGGTGGTCCTAAAGTCAGCCTTGACAAGGAAAGGAGATAGATACACTAATGTGAGAGAAAAACACTGATTGACTGCCTTCCCCTACATGTCCCAACCAGGATCAAACCAGCAACCTAAGAATGTGCTCTGACCAGAATCTACCACCTTTTGGTGTATGGGATGGGTGACTCCAACTAACTGAGCCACACAGGCCAGGACTGGGTTTGCTGCTTCCCTTGTGGCTTTCCCCTCTAAGGGGTCTACCCCTATGACTTATAACAAAGGGAGGGTCTGAACAAACCACATGACCAGAGATATGCCTGGGGAGGAAAGATCACCAGGTTTTCCCAGTTTTGCCCATTGCTAGGCACCCAGGGCTTTCCACCCTTGTGACCTATCATCCTTGCTCTGATCTTGTCTGTCTAAATGCCTACAGTATGACCAGGACAAAGATGAAATATGTATTTATTATTATATCACAATGCCTCAGATGATAAAGCAAAGAGAAATTCAGGGCCAGTGAAAGCAGAAAAAGAACACACAGGCTAACCCACCACCTCTAGAGCTAAAGTAACATTTGTGGCCGAATTTAACTCTGTGCTTCCTGTTAGGTGCTTTGAATATATATATTTATATTTATATATTTTATATATTATATTTTACATGTTTATGTACAATACTAGAGGCCTGGTGCATGAAAATTCATGCACTGGAGGGGAGGTCCCTCATCCCGGCCTGTCCCCTTTAACAGTCTGGGAGCCCTTAGGGGTGGGAGGTGACCTGGCAATCAGGGGAAGGTGATACCCCATCAGACCTCTGCTGCTGCCCCTGCTGGCAGCGCAAGTCTCGGCCAGCCCTGGTTACCGGTCTTGCTGGGTGGCTGGCTGGGCAGCTGCCATCTGAGGCTTGCCAGTGTCTCAGGCTGGCCCTGGGAGGCTAGGGGACTGAGGGGACTGGGGGGCTCCGGAAGCAGGCTCATGGAGTGGTTGGGTCTGTCTGGGGGTGGGCCCAGCCTTGCCATGCACCTGCCACCCGGTGGGGCTGAGGGGACTGGCACCGCCATCTTGTGGCTGTGGGCGCTGCCATCTTTGAGGGTGGGGTAGTCAATTAGCATATTTCCTCCTTATTGGCTGCGGGCAACATCATCTTTGCAACCATGTGAAGGTCAATTAGTATATTCCCTCTTTATTAGATAGGATGTATAATATATGTAAATTATTGTCTTTAGTTTTAAGTAAACACAACTGACAAAATTCAAGTGATTGGGAAAAATAATGTCAAATGCATATATTAAAAAAACATTTTGCTAGACTTTATTTTTTAGAGAAATTTTAGGTTCACAGCAAAATTGAGTTGAAGGGACAGAGGTTTTTTATATATTCCCTGACCCCACTCATGCATAGCCTACCCCATTATCAGCATCCCTCATCAGAATGGTACATTTTGTACAACTGATAAATGAACATTGATACATCATAATCACCTGAAGTCCATAGTTTACATTAGAGTCCACTCTTGGTGTTAGGCACTTTAAATGTTCTGACAAATGTATAATGGCACGTAGCCATCATTACAGTATGATACAAAATAGTTTCACTTTCCTAAAAATCTTCTGTTCTCTGCCCATTCATCCCTCTCTCTCATTAACCCCTGGTAACTATTTACCTTTTTATTGTTTCTATAGTTTTCTGATAGCCAACTTTTTTCTCTTCTTTTTTTCTTTTAATATATATTTTTTATTGATCTTAAAGAGGAAGGGAGAGGGAGAAAAATAGAAACATCAATAATGAGAGAGAATCATTGATCAGCTGCACACTTTCTACCAGGCATTGAGCCCAAAACCGTGGCATGTGCCCTGCCGGGAATTGAACCATGATCTCCTGGTTCATAGGTCAAGACTCAACCACTGAGCCACATTGGCCAGGTTTGGCAGCCATTTTTAAAAAGAAACTTGAAGTAAGTTTTCATTAAAAAACTATATATGATGGAAATAGACAACAGGGTGGTAAAGGCCTAGGTGGGTTGGAAACTGGGTAAAGGTGGGCAATGAGGGAAAAAGGGAAGACATCTGTTATGTGCTCAACACTAAAGATAAAATAATAGAAGATTTTTTTTTTCAGAAGAGACCATTTCTTACCCTAAATTGTATTAGAAGCTACTTTATAAGATCAGATACATCAGCCCTGGATAGCTTGCTCAGTGGTTAGAGCTTTGGCCCTTGGATTGAAATGTTTGATTCCTGGTCAATGGCTCATACCCTGGTTGGGTGCATGTGGGAGACAAGAGTGGATGTGTCTATCTCACGTTGATTCTCTCTCTCTCCACCCCTCCTCCCTCTTTTCCACTCTCTCTCTAAAGATCAATGGGAAAAAATATCCTGCTCTGGTGAGGTTAAAAAAAAAAATCACTACATCAGATAACATATATAACAGTCTTCCCCAAAGTGCAGGAGCAGATCTTAAATTGAATTTTATCTTGTAACAAACTCTTCCAGGTTCTAAGTTGAGTTCTAAGAGACTAACTTGATCCAAGGTTTATTTTTGGGAAATCCAGAGGAGCTGCTGCACATCACAATCCCTGTCTAGGACTGGCTTCCAAAATATAATTTATTTTTAACACGGGTTTCTATAAGCTCTAAAGTTTTGCCTAAAGAACTGGTCTTCCATTTTTGTTTGAGAGCACATTCATGTTTTAGAATCCAGAAAAGTAGGTTGATATTTTATTATGAAAGGTGAAAAGCTTAACTAGCACTCCCCGCAAGAGTATTTTAGGCAACTTTGAATTTGCTCAAATACCTTAATAAAAGCTCAAATTGAGATTAGTGATTCAAACACAGCATGTCAAAGCTAGTTTAGGCGTGGAAAAATGTTAATGCAAGTGTTAAGCAGAAAAAGAACACACAGCTAACACACCACCCTCAGAGCTAAAGTAACTCTTGTGGCTGAATTTAACTCTGTGCTTCCTGTTAGGTGCTTTTGAACAGAAAAAAAAAAAAACATTGAAAAACCTTGATAGAGAAGCATTTCATTCCCAGCAATAAAACTTTGCCTTCAGGATGGAGTCAATTCTTGCTGACCACTCACTATATGTACCATGGGCCAGATTGGAAATTTTATACATTTATCTAAGTTAAGTGGGTAAGCTATATGTCAAGAATTCACAATGAATATATTGAGTTGCTGTTTGATGAAAATCATTGACTAAGTGAATTTTGGAGAATGATTTTCAAAGATAATAATTTTTTAAAAAAATAATGTCAATTATATGAAGTTTTCTCTCTGGTAGTAGTTAAACACTAAATTCTCTAGCTCCTTGAGACCATGGCAAAGATAATAACAGTTATTCAATTATAAGTTGCTATTTTCCTCTTTGGCACATTTAAAAAAATGCATTTTGCAAGTTCTCCTGCAGCTTAGTTTCAGCCTTGAAACTAGGCAGTGGAACGTCATAAATCCCAGGTCTAGTTGCCTTTCTCTCTCCTTTGTCCATGTGGCTATGTGGCTATGTGAGTACTCCAAGAAGATACACCAAAAGATGGACAGAGCTCAAATCCCTGAATAGCTAACTGGTAACGGATCACAGGACAGCTATCCCAGCTGCATTAAACTTTTCCCTAGTTAAAGGAATTTGTATTGTGTTAAGCTAAAGGTATTGGGGGCGATGTGTTAAAGCAGCTAGCTAGTGTTACCACTCCTTGCATTGTAATACTAAAAATGTATTGCCAACCTAGAAAAATCTATCTTTATGCATAAAAACATGAAAACTTCTTTAAACTCTGTATCAGAGCATTGAATATTAAAGTGGTTGAAATGTAGGAGATTAAAATATATCTCTATTTTATAACTCTTGAAACTTCTTTCTAAAATGTTGGTCAGCCATTGGTGTAAATTTCAATTCTCTAAATGAAATTAAGATAGAATCAAACTCCTATTAAATGAAGTCTTCCATTGTCTTTGCCAGAATTATTTGAAGATGAATGAGAAACACCAGCGGCAATAGTTGTGCCTGAAACTCATTGGTTGTCCATGTGTGCTGTATTAAACCAAAGAATAAGTCCTTCAGTTTGTAAAGACAAAGCCAGCATAAAAGTTTAAGATCAATCTTTTGAGTTGGTAATTTTTAAATTATATTTTAACTTTTTCATATAGGTATATATTTACATATTTAAATTACCCCTTTTTGTAACTATCTTAATGAATATTCTTATTTTTTTCCAGAAATTTTTAAAATTATTATTTCTAGTTACATAATCATATTATCTTAGAGAACTTTACCTCTTGCTTTCAAAGATTCACATTTTTTTGGCTCATTTAATTGCATCAAATATTATTTCTGGAATATCATTTTAAAAAGTAGTGATATGGGCATTCTCATCTAATTCCTGACATTAGTAACAATTCTCCCAGTGATCACATTATACATTATTTTGGCTTTTAATTTGAGATGTACATCTTTTTATCTTATTAACAGTTTAAAAAATATATCAGGAATCAATAGTACTGATCATAGACTCTGCAGCAACCTATGTTTAAGAAAACATTCAGAACATTCACGCTCACAAGACTATAGTGGCTGCATTTGGCACCTGTTTACTCAGGAGAATATAGGACAGGAACCACAGTTTGCTGGCAAAGTAGCATCAAGCGCTCCTCTTCCATGGAACTTGTCACACAGCAGAACAGCTCGGGTGCAAGAGGAGGAACTCTTTACACAGGTGTGAGACTGCTCTGGCTTAACCACCTCACCTCCTCTGGAGCCAGCATCTCTTGTGACACGACCATAGGCATAGGGTCCAAGGTCTCTGCATATAAGAGCCACTGAACTCAGGTTGGTCCAATGCTACGGTCTGCCATCAGGTATATTTGCTTCTCCTTGTCTACCTGCAGTGTACCAACCAGGGGTCCATTTTTACTAGCAACACAGTTCACAAACCACCTTATCGGGTTGCCAGGGGAACAGAGCCAGAAAGTTAACATGGGTCACATTCTCATCTAGAAGGAGAAGGGGTGTTGTTAACCCTTTACCCACACAGAAGTTTTCTGTTAACTTGATTGTAGGATTCTTCTAATGTATCCCTACGCTGTACTTTCTAATAATTTATTTAGAACTTCTGCACTGATATTCCCTATGGAGCTGTGTGTGTGTGTGTATTGCACATATGAGAAGGCTTTTTCCCTCCAGGTTTAGATAGCAATGACTTCTTAGGAATAATTAGTAAGTATTCTTATTTTTTATATTTTAGAAGAATTTAAATAGTTTTGAAATGATTTATTCTTTGATGGGATGATGTGCCCCAATAGTGGGATAACTGTAGCTGCTATGTACAGGCTGTAAAGCTAGTAATTAATATTCGGGCTAGAGAGAGAAACCAAGATGGCAGCTTAGGTGAACACCTAAACTGCTGCCTCACACAACAATTTCAAAACTGCAACTAAAAGACAGAACAGACATCATCCAGAACCACAGGAAAGCTGGCTGAGTGGAAATTCTACAACTAGAAGGAACGGGAGGGGTTCATGGAGACTCAGAAGAGCTACAAAAAGCTAAGGTATGAGGATATGTGCGTGTAGAGAACGGGCTGGCTTCCTCTAGTGGGAGAGTGACAGAAATTCCCAACTGTACTGAGCCCCAGTTCTGATTGCACTTAACCCAGTCCCGGGCAAGAATTATACAGGGGAAGTCTAGACTGTTGTGAAAAGGGAGGAGTGCATGGAAACTTAGGGGAGCCACAAAAAGGCAGAGATCTGGAGGCGCGCACACCACTGTGTGCAGAGAAGATGGACTGCTGATTGTGCCGCTGGCTTTCTCTAACGGGAGGGAGACAGAACCTCCCAACTGTGCTGAACTTCACTTCTGACTGCACTGAACCCCATTTTTGGGCAAGACCCTGGGGACCCAGACTTATACGGGTCTCCAGAGCTCACGGGAACTGGAAAGGCAGAGGTCTGGAGGCATGCGTGTGTGCACAGAGAGGGCTGCAGTGATTACTGAGGGATGCTTGAGACCCAGGGGCCACGTAGGGTGAGGCTGCCTGGAAGCCAAGGCTGTTTGCTCAGCCCTGAGACTCTACCCCATCCAAGCTCAATAGAGTGGCTTTTGCAAGTCTTGTATCATAAGGCTGACTCCAGCACAGAAGTTCTCCTAGCACAGCGAAAATGTGGAGACAACGAAACAGATCACAAACAAAAGAAATGGAGAAAAACAAACGACTGGATACAGAGTTCAAAACCATGGTTATAAGGTTTTTCAAGAATTTTCTAGCAAAGATGGATACATTTAGTGAGGCCTAAGAGGAGATGAAAAAGGACCAACTAGAAATTAAACATATACTGACTGAAATTAAAAATATTATACAGAGACCTAACAGCAGACTAGAGGAATGCAAGAATCAAGTCAAAGATTTGAAATGCAAAGAAGCATAAAACACTCAACTGGAAAAGGAAAAAGAATTAAAAATTTGAAGATAGTGTAAGGAGCCTCTGAGACAACTTCAAGCAAACCAACATCAGAATTATGGGTGTGCCAGAAGAAGAGAGAGAGCAAGATACTGAAAACCTATTTGAAGAAATAATGACTGAAAAAAATAGACTTACAAGTCCAGGAAGAAGAGTGAACCCCCAAAAAAAGGAATCCAAAGAGGACCACACCAAGGCACATCATAATTAAAATACCAAGAGCAAAAGACAAAGAGAGAATATTAAAAGGAGCAAGAGAAAAACAGTTAATTACCTACAAGGGAGCACCCATATGATTGTCAGCCAATTTCTCAACAGAAACTATGCAGAGCCAGATGGGAATGGCAAGAAATATTCAAAGTGATGAACAGCAAGAACCTACAACCAAGATTACTCTACCCAGCAAAGCTATCATTCACAATTGAAGAGCAGATAAAGAGCTTCACAGATAAGAAAAAGCTAAAGGAGTTCATCACCACCACACCAGTATTATATGAAATGCTGAAAGGTACTCTTTAAGAAGAGGAAGAAGAAGAAAAAGGTAAGGATAAAAATTATGAATACCAAATACATACCTATCAACAAGTGTATCTAAAAATTAAGTGAATTAAAAATCTGATTAACAGAATAAACTGGTGAATATAATAGAATCAAGGGCATAGAAAGGGAGTGGACTGACAATTCTCAGGGGGAAAGGGGTAAGGGGACGTGCAGGGAGAGACCAGACAAAAATCATACACCTATGGATGAGGACAATGGGGAGGGATAAGGGCAGAGGGAGGGATGGGAGCAGGATGGAGGGAAGCTATGGGGGGGGGGGAGAAGGAACAAATGTAATAATCTGAACAATAAAGATTTATTAAATCAAAAGACAAAAACAAAACAAATCAAAATACTCAGGCTATTTTGTAAAATCATTAACTATGATCACGTGGAAGGCACAACATACATCTAGCTAAAGTGAATATTGTTGCAAAACATGAAATGTTGGCTGCTCCTTGTTGCTTTTAGTAAGATAGC
>PVJN01033438.1:0-23441 GCA_004026805.1 Lasiurus borealis | reverse complement strand
CAGTAGGGGGTGCGTGTGCAGGAGGCAGCTGATGGATGTCTCTCTCTTATCGACGTTTCTGACTCTCTGTCCCTCTCCCTTCCTCTGTGTGGGAAATCAATAAAATATATATTTTTTAAAAAATAAAGATACCGGGCCGGCCGCGTGGGGCTCTGAGCCTGAGCACCCAGCCTGAGCAGAGGTCACGGTCAGGTCAGATTCCCGGGCGGGCGGACAGGGTGCAGGCCAGGTGGAGGGGCTCGATCCCCAGCGCGGGGGCCCGCCCGCAGGAGGCAGGCCCCTCCGTGGTTCTCCCTCATCCTGGGGAGGTCTGGGGCCCCCCACCTCCTCGGCTCAGGTCACGGGGAGACTCCTGTGCACCCAGGTGCCCCCGCGGGGAGGAAGGGAGGAGCAGGGCCGGAGGGGTGGCTGGCCAGGTTCCGATGTGATGGGGAGACGGCTCTATCCACTGAGCCAGACTGGTTTTGGCTACCAGTTTATTTCTTATTCACTCTATGTCACCGCTGCTGCTTTTCTTCTTTTGCTTTCTCCTGCATTCTATTGAATTGAATTTTCTCCCTTTATTCCTATTGACTTAAAAGCTATCAAATGCATTTTTGTTCTTTAAGTGTTTACCCTAACCGTTATTTATTTATTTATTTTAAAATATATTTGATTGGTTTCTTTTTACAGAGAGAAAGGGAGAGAAGTAGAAAGGGAGAAACATCGGTGAGAGAGAGACATCGATGAGCCGCCTCCTGCACTGCGCTCAGTGAGTGGGAAGGGATATTTTGTGACACAGCGTCACCGACCTGGCTGGGACCCTCCCAGATGAAGCTGGGATGCAGAGCGTGATGCACTTGGGGACAGAGGGGCTGAAGCTGCCCCGGAACGGCGGGATTTCCCCAAAGATGTGAACTGTGCCTTTCCATACCATGGAGCCCCAGGGAAGTCACAGAAGCAGCCGGTGTGGCTCAGTGGATAGAGCGTGGGCCTGCGGACTGGAAGGTCCCAGGTTCGATTCGGGTCAAGGGCACGTACCTTGGATGCGGGCTTGATCCCCAGTGGGGGGCGTACAGGAGGCGGCTGATGGATGATTCTCTCTCATCACGGATGCTTTTGTCTTTCTCTCCCTCTCCCTTCCTCTCTGAAGTCAATAAAAACGTATTTTTAAAAAAGGAGACGTAATTTAGGAATAAGGCATGCGTAGTCCCTCAACATTTCAGAGAAGAGAGAGCTGGGCTTTCTGAGTAGCGAGGAAGAACCAGTTAAGCCTGTGGCCTCTGGACGAGGTCTCACACGTCATTTCCCGTCCACCCGTCTCTCTCCGAAATGGGGGGAAGGTATCCCGGGAGGGACGTGGCACCCAACAGAGACGTGCGCTACTTAACACAGTGCGAGACCGTTCTTTTTCTCTTACAGTGGAACCGAAGACAGTCCCGGTCCTTCTCTGTCTGTTGGTCTACAAGTAGCTGCTTCCCACAGGCATGTACGGAGCGTGTTTATCCTTGTTTCAGGCAACAGGATGCTGTCTCCGACGTGTCTATTCTCGAGGAAAGCGGTTTTCCCAAGATGGCCACCACCGCCATCGAGAAAGACATCCTGGTAAGGGCATCCCTTCCGCCTGCGGGGCCAGGAGACACGGGGGCACGCGCAGATGCGTGGCGGAGTCCGGAGGTCCCTCTGTGCTCCTCCCCGCGAAGCCCCTCGGAAGGAGGCGCGAACAGGGAGCCCCGTCAGCCGGCGCCCGTGGGTGCGCGGAGGAAACGACTCTGCCCCTGGTCCCCCCGAGCCAGCAACCGAAGGCTCCCCAGTTACCCGCTCCCTTTGGCGGGAGCTGGCCTCCGTCTTGTGTGGCTTCGCAGGTCTTCATTCTGCCATGAGGAATCCTCTTAATTACGTAATTCACGTTGTCCGGAGGCTGCTAACTTGCTTTAGAAATGGTGTAACTCTTGGAGGATGTCAAAGACAGAATTTTAAAAGATGGAAATCTCAAAGACGTTAGTTAACCTTGCAAATGTGGAAATACTTCTGTGACATACTTTAAAAAACGAATGAAAGTACAGAGGTACCTCGAGATACGAGTTTAATTCGTTCCGTAACCTTGAGGTGTGGGAAACTATGAGACGCTCGAGTCGCGGTAAACGGGTGGGTCGTGTGCAGCTGGCCGATCCACGCGATGACTCCTATCTCAACTGTTGCTCGTATTTCAAAGCAAAAACCGCTCACTCGACGGCTTGTATCTCAAAAATCTCGTATGTTAGGGCACTCGTATCTCGAGGTACCACTGTATATGGAAGCTAAGTGTCCATCGCTAGAGAAATACCATCATGCCTTAAGGTGAAGATTTTTATGCATATCTGCAACCGCAGCTGTAAAATGTCAGCGTGGAAGATTAAGAGGTCAATGGGAAGTTTTCTAACCCCTGTCGTATTAACATTTCTGAGACGAATGTTTAGGGGTAGCTATGCCACTTGCAGCTTTTAAGATCGGCTTCCTACCACAGTTCATAAAAGAACAAAACCCACCACATTTTCACCTGTTTATACAACACTCAACTCCACTTCTGCATGGACTTTGTTCCGTGTTTCATGTATTTAGTGATATCACTTGACGGTTTAGAGCTGAATTCTGAACTAAGATAAGAGCTTTAAAGTTCATGCAACATCATGCATACACAGTGGCACCTCGAGATACGAGTGCCCTAACATACGAGATTTTTGAGATACGAGTGATCGAGCGAGCGATTTTTGCTTTGAAATACGAGCAACAGTTGAGATAGGAGTCATCGCGAGGATCGGCCGGCTGCACAGGACCCACCAGTTCACCGCGACTCGAGCGTCTCATAGTTTCCCAGGCCTCAAGGTTGCGGAATGAATTAAACTCGTATCTCGAGGTACCACTGTATTTTAAACTTGGTTAATCTCAAACCATGCCTATCTGAGTTGTGCAAAATATTCTTTTATGACTTGTAAATAGTTTGTTTTCCTCAGTCTTCAATGTTACTCAGTAGTTCTATGTCTGAAAACACCCTTCTTTGACTGTAGCACTCACCCCACCTCCATTGCTTCTGCTCCTCTCTGTAGAGATACTACTATTACATCCACCACGGGATTGATACGGACCACATAGCCCCGATGGAAGATTCCTGGCTGGAGAACGTGCTGAACCTGGTCCCCCAGCATCTGAAAGTCCTCACCGACAGCATCCTCATGCTCTCTGATGAAATGAGAGAAGATTACCTCCTGAGTGTGAAAAAGTCCATCGGTGAGCCAGCATGCCCTTTGCTTTCTAATTTGCACGCATGTCTCATTAGAGATCATTTTTTAACTTAAAACTTAACAACTATACAGTGGTACCTCGAGATACGAGTGGCCTAACATACGAGATTTTTGAGATACGAGCGGTCGAGCGAGCCATTTTTGCTTTGAAATACGAGCAACAGTTGAGATAGGAGTCATCGCATGCGGATCGGCCGGCTGCACACGACCCACCAGTTTACCGCGACTCGAGCGTCTCACAGTTTCCCACGCCTCAAGGTCACGGAACGAATTAAACTCGTATCTCGAGGCACCACTGTGTATTATAAAGACCACAGAAGAGAGAGGCAAAAGGTTGCTCTATGCTCCTAAGCCAGGAAAGGGAACCGCAGGCAGTGCGTGTATTTTTTTTCTTCCTGTGAAGGGACTCTACTGCTACTGGTCTGTGTTGTTGGCCTTGGATTCAACAGGAACTGCCTTTTGGGGAACAGCTATCAGAAAAGCTGTAACGTAAAAGTTATTACTATTTGCAAACGAAAGAACAGGGACATCGTTAAAAAACATGCTTAAAGACATCATAGATTTTTTTTCTCATGGTTTTTATTTTCTTGTCATCATAAATGCACACCTAACTTATTTTTAAAAACCGAATGTACTTTTAACAGTTTTAATGAAATTAATTTCGCAATCGCTCGGAAACATACTGTAATTATGATATAAGGTTATTGATCGGAACTTTTCCGTTTTTCTCCCAGTTGATTTTGTTTTAAAAGATCCCAGAGAGAAAGATGATAAAAAGACAGACGAACTTCCACCCCATCGTGCTGAGTAAGCAAACAGGTTTATCTGTAAATATTGATTATGTGACTATTTCTGTGTAACTGTCTATGCACCGGTACTATTTTCTCACATGTATGTTTATAATTGAGGCATCTCATATAGACAAGCAGCCACTGTTTTTGCTTACTTATGGGTTTAAGCCCTAACACATTACTTTACAAACTGATGGATAGGTGATTTGACAGATAGACATGTGGTCAGGTGGACGACTAGATGGTTAAAACATAAGTACCCTGTGGAAGAACCTGAATCAAACCTTCATACACACGCAGCTCCCAGTACCGACTACAGATAAAATCCTATATCATAAAAGCCTAACATGCAAGGGTCCCGTCATCCAATCAACCAATCAAAGTGTAATATGCTAATGATATGCTAAGGCCCCTCAACCACTCGCTATGACGTGCACTGACCACCGGGGGGCTGACACTCTGATCGGTGGGTTAGCTTGCTGCTGGGGTGCGGCTGATGGCGACTAAGCGAGACAGTGCGGACGTGCCCTGGAGCCCTCCCGCAGTCCCCCCCCCGAGCTGGCCAGCCTCCTGCATCCCGCCCCAGCCCTGATGGTGTCCCCGTGGGGTCTCGTGGCCTGGCCTGCGCCCTCTCCCAATCTAGGACCCCCTCGGGGGCTGTCGTTTCCAGCTGACAGAAGAATGACCAGTCACTATGACGCACACTGACCATCGGGGGTCAGATGCTCAACACAGGAGCTGCCCCTGGTGGTCAGTGCACTCCCACAGGGGGAGGGCCACTCAGCCAGAAGCTGGGCTCACGGCTGGCGAGCGCAGCAATGGAGGTGGGAGCCTCTCCCGTGTCTGCAGCAGCACTAGGATGTCCGACTGATGGCTCAGGCCCGATCCCCGAGGGCTCCCCGACTGTGAGAGAGCACAGGCTGGGCTGAGGGACCATCACCTCCTCTCCCCTCCCCCCCCAAGTGCAGGAATTTCATGCACCGGGCCTCTAGTAGGGATGTAAAAGTTTGATGGCAATTTGAATGCCCCAAAGCACATTGGGAAGGTGGCAGGAAATAGGCATACGAGGAATATATTTTAATGTATTACATCAGCAGTTCTCAACCTGTGAGTTCAGACCCCTTTGAGGGTCGAATGACCCTTTCACGGGGGTCGCCTAAGACCCTCGGAAAATGCAGATATTTACATCACGATGCATCACAGTAGCAAAATTTCATAGTTGGGGGTCACCACCACATGAGGAACTGTATGCAAGGGTCGCGGCCTTAGGAAGGTTGAGAACCACTGTATTACATGGATTAAAATATGGAACACATAATGGGAAAATTCACTTGTTATATATTTTCCCTAAAAAGTTCCTTAGTTTGCAGACTGGAATTTATGCTGATATAATTAGGTAACCAATTCAGTTTTACCTTTTTTTTTTCTCTTATACCCTTGTAAAGTTTCCCAAATTGTTTCCTCTGAGGACGAAAATAAAAAAGTCTTGCTGCCATTTCCAGCGAATCTGGCGTGGAGAACAGCTTTTCTCCTGGAGAGAGACAAAGTGACCCTTGTAAGGGTGGTGTGGCCACAACTAAAAACCTGGCTTAAATTTACTGCGTGGCAAACGAGACTGGGTGTTTAAGATCAGTGCGGGTAAAACATTATAAGCGTAACAGGTAAATGTTTAAATATCCTCTGACAGATGAAGGTGCACGTCTTTAATATGGAGAAGACGGTTATGGAGGTCATAGACTTACAGAGGATGAGGCTTTAAGTGAGAATATTAGTGTCTGATTTTGTAGATGCCCTTTC
This sequence comes from Lasiurus borealis, assembly GCA_004026805.1. Classification (NCBI taxonomy): domain Eukaryota; kingdom Metazoa; phylum Chordata; class Mammalia; order Chiroptera; family Vespertilionidae; genus Lasiurus; species Lasiurus borealis. The sequence continues at coordinate 17,593 of PVJN01033438.1, read as the reverse complement.
ACACGTTAACAGAGGTGAGTTTCAAGGGCATTTCCGTAGGAGGAAGGACTATGTCCTTGCAATGTTGTTTTTTTTTTTTAATATATTTTATTGATTTTTTTACAGAGAGGAAGGGAGAGAGATAGAAAGTCAGAAACATCCATGAGAGAGAGAGACATTGATCAGCCGCCTCCTGCACGCACCACAGTGGAGATGTGCCCGCAAGCAAGGTACATGCCCCCGACCAGAATCGAACCTGGGACCCTTCGGTCTAAAGGTCGACGCTTTATCCACTGAGCCAAACCGGTCTTGGCCTTGCAATGTTTTAAAAATAAAGGAAAAGTTAAATGTTTTGTGTCCTGTTTAAGAAAATCTTTTAAGATGTGTGTGTGTATATGCATGTGTGTGTGTGTGTATATATATATATGTATATATATATATACACACATATATACATATACATACATATATATGTATATATATATATATAGCATAGCATAACATGTTTCTCTTTGATCATTATAATTTATTTTGAGACTCAATAGGACAAACTGTTTAGAGAAAATAAAAACACCTTATGTGATAAAAATTCAAATCTAATTTCATGTGCGTTATGGTCCTGAGATTGTAAGAAACTATAAAGAGCCTGACTTGGACTGTTAGGGCCATGAGGGCTGCACCGTATTTTTAGTTAGAACCGAACCATCGCCCTCAGAAAGTGCCTTAGCTGAGCACACACTTCCCTCCGGCCCGAAGCGAAGGCCCCGTCACGTCCCCTCTGTTGCCAGAATGGAGGTCCTGCCGAAGCCCTGGCGGAAGTCGTTCCTGGCGGCGAGCGGCCACATCCGGGACCACCTCAACTCCATGAACCCCACGATGCTGGCCGTGCTGGACCTGTGGCACAGCAGCTTCAAGTGAGTGCACTGCGGGCTGGGGGGGCGGGTCCCAGGGACGGCACGGCCCTCTGGCACCCTCCCCGTGTCTTCTCCACTCTGAGGGCAAAGCTGAACATCTCACAGGGGCCACGTAAGTACTGATGTATGGTTCTAAATGGGCAACAGAGAAACGTATGGAATAAAAAGCAAACACTGGCCGAAATCGGTGCGGGTCAGTGGATAGAGGGTCGGCCTGTGGACTGAAAGGTCACCGGTTCGATTCCGGTCAAGGGCATGTACGTTGGTGGCGGGCACATCCCCCAATAGGGGGCGTGCAAGAGGCAGCTGATCGATGTCTCTCTCTCATGGATGTTTCTAGCTCTCTATCCCTCTCCCTTCCTCTCTGTAAAAAATCAATAAAATATATTTTAAAAAACAAAAAAAAGCAAACACTGCCTCTCTCTCTAATCCATTTGTCCTCTCCCTATCCTATACCCTGACATCACACAATCTTTTTTTTTTTTATAAATGTTTTTGTTTTGTTGATAGTATTACAGATATCTCCCATGTTTACTCCCTTTTCCCTTCTCACACAATCTTGAAGGGGTAATTACAGTACAGGGACTGAATTATGCCCTGTTTTGTGTTTTTTTTAAAGATATATTTTTATTGAATTCAGAGAAGAAGGGAGAGGGAGAGAGAGAGAGAGAGAGATGTCAATGGTGAGAGAGGATCATGGATGGGCTGCTTCCAGCACAGCCCACAATGGGGATGGAGCCCCAAACCGGGCATGCTCCCTGCTGGGAATTGAACGCTGAACCCTAGGCCAATGCTCCTCTGCTGAGCCACTCCACAGCTGGGCCTGCCATGCCCTGTTTTACATCCCACAGAACAGCTGAAACTGTTTGGCTCAGTGGATAGAGCGTCGACCTGAGGACTGAAAGGTCCCAGGTTCGATTCCGGTCGGTGGCATGTACCTTGGTGGCGGGCACACCCCCAGTGGGAGGTGTGCAGGAGGTGGCTGATCAGTGTTTCTCTCTCATCGATGTTTCTAACTCTCTGTCCCTCTCCCTTCCTCTCTGTAAAAAATCAATAAAATACATTGGAAAACAAAATCCCACAGAACATGGGCCGCTACCTGGGCCACGTTGCCCAGGCGAGGGGCATGAGTGACGGTCCCAGGTGACCTGGCCAGGCATCACCTCCCGGCACTGTCCTGGTGGGGGCGGGGCCCGTGGGCATGGTGAGGCTGGAGAGCTTGGCCCGGGCTGAGGACCTTTCGCCTCGAGTTTTAGAAGCTCCAGCTTCCTCATCTCCCCTCCTCCACCGCCACTTCCAGGGCACCGGGACGATGTCTTGCAAATATGCAAAAGTCATGCATGTGTGTTATTTTTCTTACTTTTTAAAAAATATATTTTATTGATTTTTCACAGAGAGGAAGGGAGAGGGATAGAGAGTCAGAAGCATCAATGAGAAAGAGACATGGATCAGCCGCCTCCTGCATGCCCCCTGCTGGAGATGTGCCTGCAACCAAGATACAGATACATGCCCTTGACAGGAATCGAACCCGGGACCCTTCAGTCCTCAGGCCGACCCTCTATCCACTGAGCCACACCGGTTTGGGCTGTTATTTTTCTTCAAGAAGGCCTCCCAACAGCCCCCTCAAACCGCAGATGGGCCCTGTTCTATGGCAGAGGGGATGGCATCCTGGCCTGGGCGAGTGTGTGTGTGTGTTGGGGGGTCGAACGGGGAGACGGGGTCAGGGAGCCTTTTCTCCCGCCACCCCGTGCTCTCCTCTCTGCCTCCCACAGGTGGGGCTGGGTGGGCCACGGCTCAGCTTGTTGGTTTTTTTTTTTAAAATATATTTTATTGATTTTTTAGAGAGGAAGGGAGAGGGACAGAGAGTTAGAAACATCGATGAGAGAGAAACATCGATCAGCCGCCTCCTGCACACCCCCTACTGGGGATGTGCCCGCAACCAAGGTACATGCCTATGACAGGAATCGAACCGGGGACCCTTCAGTCCGCAGACCGATGCTCTATCCACTGAGCCAAACCGGTTTTAGCTCAGCTTGTTCACAAAGAGCTGGGCTCCGTCTGTCAGATGTGCCATCAGGCTGAGGTTTCTAAGCGTCCAGTGTAAGCTCTCACACCACCCTGCCCAGCGGTCCCACTGACCCAGCACCTCAGCAAAGGTGCGCCAGCAACGCTCACCCCCCTCTGTGCCTCGAGGGTCAGCCGTGGGTGAAAAGCCACGGCCAGCGAGCCTTTGGGGCTCAGGGGCTTTGAGAAAGAGCTGACGTGCAAACTGACACACAGACAAGACATATAAATTTGGAAATTATGGGGAGAACCAGGGAAAGCTCAGCCGTCACAGCTCAGTTCCAGGAGTCTCTGTTCCAGCGGCTTTTGTTCACTGGAAGACACCATTGCCTTTTCGCAATGCAGACAGACAATCAGTGGTGATGGTTAGTGAACAGGAAGATTATCAGGTTGGGGAGTTTGCTTTGGGCCACTGAGTCAGCAGTAGATCATAAATGTCAACATCCACCCTGGAATGTTCAAAGAGCCCCATTCAGCCCTCTAACCGGGCTTCTCGCATTTATACTAATCACTGTTGCTTCTCGCGTTTATATTAATCACTGTTGATCTTGGTTCTCCGCAGCCATGCCCTGTACTGAATGCTTTATGACCTCGGAGATTAATTTAGCTAGTGAAAGGAGGAGAACTAAATCGATTTGAAATGTGTTTTGTTCGCTAGCCAGGATTTTATGTTAACCTTGGAGTAAAAATTAAGTGTGATGCTTTTAAGAGCGGTCACTATCTTTCCGATAATATAGAAATCACTTACATGGAAACAGGGAAGAAATCTCTAGTTAAATTGTTGTGAGTAACACAGTTATACTAATAGGTCCTCCATGAGTTACCCACAGATAGTAAGTCCATATGTTTGGTACCCATGTTGTCTTCTACTTAATTCGCTGTTTCGGGTCTCATATTTAGGTCTTTCATTCATTTCGAGTTGATTTTTGTGTATGGGGACAAGTGGAACCATAAGAGACCCCGAATTATTAGCCAAAGCCTTCCTGAGAAACAAGAACAAAGCTGGAGGTGTCACACTCCCTCACTTCAGACTCTACCACAAAGCGACAGTAATCCAAACAGCACGGGACTGGGAGAAAAACACACACACAGCCCAGCGAGACAGGATTGAGAGTCCCGCAGTAAACCTACATGTACCCGGGCAAATAACTACATTAAAAAAATATATATACATATTATTAATTTTTTACAGAGAGGAAGGGAGAGGGACAGAGAGTTAGAAACATCCATGAGAAAGACATCGATCAGCTGCCTCTTGCATGCCCCCCACTGGGGATGTGCCCGCAACCAAGGTACATGCCCTTGACAGGAATCGAACCTGGGACCTTTCAGTCCACAGGCCGACGCTCTATCCACTGAGCCAAAGGAGCCGAAAACGTCTAACAGGTGGGGAAAGCCTCTTCAATAAATGGTGCTGGGAAAGCTGGAAAGTCACATGCAAACTATGTTAATTATGTTTCAAATGATAATGCCGCATGTACTTGGATTTTTAATTTTATGAAACACAAATTTTAGTGAGCAAACTTAGAAATATCGTATGTTTTTTTAGAAGGGATAAAAATAGCAAAATACTAAACATAAAACCACCGTCCACTTGTGTCTCACAGGAAATTGCGTTTAATCGACACAGAAGAGTTTCACAACCGCCAGGAGGCGCTGGAGCTGTCAAATTTTCAGACCATCATCATGAGGCACCTGGAAACGGCCAAGGAGACGCTACTTAAAACGTAAAGTTTGGGCAGAGGATGATGACTTTAAAAACGGGATTGGTGGGGTTCCGCGTTTTAACTGCTTTTAGAAAATTGAATTTTAGCAATTTTGTGTGTTTTTCTTTTAATATATTTTATTGATTTTTTAACAGAGAGGAAGGGAGAGAGATAGAAAGTCAGAAACATCGATGAGAGAGAGAGAGACATCGATCAGCCGCCTCCTGCACACCCCACAGTGGAGATGTGCCCACAACCAAGGCACATGCCCTTGACCAGAATCGAACCTGGGACCTTTCAGTCTGCAGGCCGACGCTCTATCCACTGAGCCAAACCAGTCTCAGAAATTTTAACAACTTTGTGATCATTTCTGCGTGAGAGTTAAATACGATATGGTCAACTGCTTTGGTCCGTGATGTCTACCCAAATGCTCTCCACAGCACAGACTGCACAGAAACCAAAATGGTTATGATTGACGGCTACTTTTTTCTGAATGTCTGGTTTCCACCTCGGCTCTGATTTACTTTGCTTAGCATAACACCCTCAAGACTCATCCTTAGTGTCCTCCAGGGGAATGATGGTCAACTACTCACTTGCCAGATATTTTTTTAAAAAAATATATTTTATTGATTTTTTACAGAGAAGAAGGGAGAGGGATAGAGAGTTAGAAACATCGATGAGAGAGAGACATGGATCAGCCGCCTCCTGCACAGCCCCCCACTGGGGATGTGCCCGCCACCAAGGTACATGCCCTTGACCGGAATCGAACCCAGGACCTTTAAGTTCCCAGGCCGACGCTCCATCCACTGAGCCAAACCGGTCTCGGCTCACTTGCCAGATATCTATTTGACATGGAACTATTGATTGACACGTGCAGGTTGCTGTGCTTTTTTTTTCATTTTGCCTTTGGGGTGAGAGCCGCAGAGGAGTTTAAAGAATGACGAGGTGGGGAAATGGATCCTTTGAAGAGGTTCACAGTCTCCTGGAGGTCAGATTTGTCAAGTGATCACCGCACCGGGGCTTCCTCTTACCGGGGAAGGCTGTTCCAAGTTCCAACACCTAGTTCCCAAGTTCTGCAAAAGGCCTCGCAGCATTTCCCCCACTTACTTCCTCCTCTTTCCTAGCCTGTTATCTCCACTTATCGGCGGTGACACAATCAGACATACAGCGGTACCTCGAGATACGAGTGCCCTAACACGAGATTTTTGAGATACGAGCCGTTGAGCGAGCGATTTTTGCTTTGAAATACGAGCAGCAGTTGAGATAGAGTCATCGCGCGCGGATCGGCCGGCTGCACACGACCCACCAGTTTACCGCGACTCGAGCGTCTCATAGTTTCCCACGCCTCAAGGTGACGGAACGAATTAAACTCGTATCTCGAGGTACCCCTGTATTTCGTTGATTTGCGCCTTGTTTTCAAGTCACGGTGAGACAGACGGGACAGCGTGAGACGCCAGCTGGGTTGAGCCCTGCAAACCCTCCCGTGGCTCAGTCAGTGGGTCACATGCTGGCGGCTGTCAGCACATCCCTTCCCCGAAGAACGTTCAGGAGCCCGCACAGCAGGCGTTCCCTGTGAGAGTCAGGGAAGTGAGTTGTCGTATTTACCCAAAAAGCGCCTCCTCCATCACGGTCCCCGGAGCCGCCTTTCCCCGCAGCCTCACGCCACCGAGGCGTTTTCTACGGGCGGGGACGCAGGTGTCCGGTCCTGGGAGCGGTGACCCAGGCGGGCGCTCGCTCGCAGGCAGGGAGCGGGCTCTGTCATGGGGACCCCGCCCCTGGCCCTCCAGGAGCTGCTACTGTTCGTGCTTCGGGGGAGAGGGGGGAAGCTGGCCGAGGGCAGGGGCGCTGACGCGCCTGCCCCCCCCCCCAGGTGGTTCCCGGAGGTGCAGAACATCTACTACCAGGGCAACAAGAAGAAGCAGCTGCCCACGGGCGAGAGCAGCGCCAAGCTCGAGTCCTTCTTCAACTGCGCGGCCACGCTGATGACCCTGCAGCTGCAGGACCTCACGCTGTCCTCCATGCAGGACTTCACCGACCTGATCGCGCAGCCCCCGGTGAGACGGGCGCGGCCGCCCGGCCCTCGCCCTCCTCCCACCTGCCCGCTCTCCATCTCCGCGGGGAGAGGAGACGGCAGACGCGATCCCCCGTGTTAGAGGAGATAGCGGGGTTTACGGCTGTTCTTTTGGAAGGTGATACGATAATCCCATCTGATAGGAGAGTAATACAGCGGTACCCCGAGATACGAGTGCCCTAACATACGAGATTTTTGAGATACGAGCCGTCGAGCGAGCGATTTTTGCTTTGAAAGACGAGCAACATTTGAGATAGGAGTCATCGCGCGGATCGGCCGGCTGCACACGACCCACCCGTTTACTGGGACCGGAGCGTCTCATGGTTTCCCACGCCTCAAGGTGACGGAACGAATTAAACTCGTATCTCGAGGCACCACTGTATGCAAATTGACCATCACTCCAAGACACCAGACGGCTGCCCCCATGTGGACACAAGGCGGCCACCACAAGATGGCCTGCAGGGGAGAGCAGTGGTGGGCAGTTAGGTGGTGACCAGGCCTGCAGGGGTGGGTGGTTGAGGGGGGGACCAGGCCTGCAGGGGTGGGTGGTTGATGGGGGGACCAGGCCTGCAGGGGTGAGTGGTTGAGGGGGGGACCAGGCCGGCAGGGGAGGGCAGGTTGGTGGGACCAGGCCTGCAGGGGAGGCCAGTTAGGGGTGACCAGACTGGCAAGGCAGGGCAGTTAGGGGAGGGCAGTTAAGGGAGGGCAGTTAGGGGTAATCGGGCTGGTGGGAAGCGGTTAGGCATCTATCAGGCTGGCAGGGGAGTGGTTAGGGGGTGACCTTGGTGGGATCGGGACTAAATAGGCCGTATGACATCCCTCAAAGGGTCCCAGCTTGGAGAGGGTGCAGACTGGACTGAGGGACACCCCCTCCCCAGGCACGAATTTTGTGTACCAGCCCCTCTAGTTAATCAATAATAACACCAGAAGAGATGGTGTTTCTCATACTCACAACTGTAAACTCACTTTTGCCTCACGATGTATGTCCTCAGACCTGCTATGCTTCTCTGTTTAAAAACAAAACAACAACACAAAGTTAATGCCAGCCTGTGTGTTTAGTTAGTGAGGATCCGCAGAAAGACTGTGAAAAATCCCCACAATGAAGAAATTTGGGTCACGATGGCTGGGGAACCAGGAGAAACTCTTCTCTTTCTAGAAAGTGGTTCCGTTGCGATAGAGATGGACCGACCATGCCATCACAGGACCTGGGACTATTTTTGTGTGTGTGTGTGTGTCTGGGAATTGGAACGTTCTCCTGTTGGGCTCTTTTTTTTTTTTTTTTTTGCCCGATTCTGGAGCCCCACTTCCATGCACATCTTCCTTTCCCCAGAAGATTCTGGACGCCAGCAGGTCCCCCTGGGAGTCACTTGCCCTTTTCAGCAGCCCTCCTTCAGCGTGGCCGCTCAGGGCGTAAGAGGAGGGTGGGTTACCCATATTCCAGCGTGGGCCGGACACTTCTCAGTCTTGTCGAAGTTCATCCGTGCAGGGTGGGGCAGAGGTGGGTTTACAGTCATTCGTAGGGCAAAGAAGACACCCGTGAATAACGAATAACCCAAGAATATATTCTTTTGTTTTGTTTTGTTTTTTGCAGGATTCTGTCCGAGCTTTCGAACATCCGGGTTTCATCATGCGGCTGCTGCTGGACAATGACTCCATTAAGTTCGAGCCTCAGTTCGAGGACTACATAGACATCTTTCTAAACGTCTACGACGTCATGATCAAAGCCGTCAGCTTCGTGCCGAGGGTTGAGACAAAGCTGTATTCCAAGTGGGTAAGTGACGAGCACGTTCGGATTGCAGGAGTGGGCGTGACACTCACTTCACAGGGTGTCGACGGGGGACCCTCTGCTTTGGGGGAATTTAAGCAGCCCGGTCACATTGACTTATAACCAAGTTTTGCTCCAAAGGAATACCGTTTTCCCATGAACTTTTACTAACAACACCCCTCCTTTCTCAGTCCAGTCTTTCACCGGAATGTGCCGGTCTGAGAGAGAGAGAGAGAGAGAGAGAGAGAGAGAGACAGTCCCAGGCTAATGTACTTTCTGGAAGGATCAAACAGAAATGGAAAGGGAAAGCAGAAAGAAATAGGAAGTCCCTCCTACCCAAAGTTCACGCCCAGGGAGAAACGGAGATCTTCCCGGTTACTCACACAGGAAGGAGACGGAAGGATGCTCGGAGGAGGACCATTTGCCAAAGTTGTTGGAGGTGGCTTTACTGGAATACCACCTAAATACAGTGGTACCTCGAGATACGAGTTTAATTTGTTCCATAACCTTGAGGCGTGGCAAACTATGAGACGCTCGAGTCGCGGTAAACTGGTGGGTCGTGTGCAGTCGGCCGATCCACGCGATGACTCCTATCTCAAATGTTGCTCGTATTTCAAAGCAAAAATCGCTCGCTCGACGGCTCGTATCTCAAAAATCTCGTATGTTAGGGCACTCGTATCTCGAGGTACCACTGTACCAGCTTTAGAGAGGTCGCTGAGTAAGAGAATGAGCGTGCCCTTAATGGTCTTTGGCAGCAACGGCGGAGGTGGAATTCAGATAGATGTTTCTAACACAGATTTTGGTAGAAATTAAAAGGGGAAATTAATTTTTTTAATTAAACCTTTTCCCCCCACAGAAGGCAAACCTATGAGGGACTTTAAGTGTTGTGAGTCCGAGTACATCACCATCTCTCGATATGATTTGAACACTGAACTATCTCATCTAATACATCATGTCTCTTTGCCCTTGATAGGGACTGATTAGAAGTCACACGAAAATAGTACTTTCTAATATAGTTCCGAAGTACCGGTCTCCAGTTCTCTTTAGAAAGATAAATCTACAGCCTTTATAAAAATGACACAGCCTGTTAATACATTTGAGAAACATTCCATAATGCACATCGATGAGAATTACATTAGACCCGGTGATTTTTACATGGCATACAGTGCATGTAATAACAGAGATGGCTGTAGTCTAATGTTCTTTTTGAGAGAAGGGGTGAGGGGGCGGTGGTGGGATTCACTCAAGTTCTCATGAAGCATCTGTAGTTCTAAGCAAAATAATTTCCTGAGATGCCCACTAGGGGGCATAGTGGTCAAATGTACCCTGGATACCTGGCTAAATTAGTTCTCTTAAAGAATCCTTAGAGAGCTTTCGCCCAGAAACCTGGTTTTGCTCCAATAGATTCACTGTATCTTGATTTTCTTAATAAATCCTGTGCAAAAAATAAAAAATAAATAATAAGATGCCCTAAGCTCCATCAAAAACAAAAATAATCCTTAGATATTATCAATTTGCAGAATATCTACTAACTTGGTTCAAGATGGTAAACCACGGAGGCACATTTATTTGAAAAAGAGGAGAAACGCTGTGGAGATTTGTTTGCTTATTGGGAATCATGCCTGGTCCATTCTTGCCCACCGTTATGCTAATGAAGATAACAGAACGCGGGATTTTCTCCTGCTCTAGCTGCTGTTCGTTCATCAGAGTTCCAGAATGAGTGAACGGTCTTGGCTTTCTCCAGACACATTACTCCTCAAAATAGTGAAAACGTACTGTGATAAAAACAAAACAAAACAACAACATGATGATGTGACATTAAAATGCCTTCTTTTTAAAAAATAGCGTACAATGCAAACATTGCCTCATAAAACTAGCATATCCAACTGGGCAAATAAAATGTGGAGTTTGCTCTTTTTTATATTCTCTTCCTTGGCGTACATTTTTAAGTGACCGTTCTTTCATCCATAGAGAAAAGCAAATCATAAACCAGGTAGGAAGGTAGCCTTATGAAAAAATAAAAAGTTATATGAAACCCAGATATTTAAAATATACCAAAAAAACACATAAAAACCAACAACAGAAAATAATAAAGTAGAAAGACTGTGTATCTTACTTTAGAGAATAGAAACTCAAAAAGACCTGTTGAATAGAAAATAATGTCCATATGATAAGATTGGCCTTTTTACAGAGCTAAATGACACCGCGACCTTCATATAACGATACCTTACACTTTATAGAAGGCATTTTAAATCGCCGCCATTGCTTTTTCCCCCCTCTGTTTAGGAGAGTGACTCGAAGCCAACCACCTTGGCCCCGATAATCCTGGATGAGATCATCGACGCCCACAAAGAGAAGGTGAAGGAGGTGATCCTGAGAGAGAGCGAAGCCCCCATGGAGCACCTCAAGCTCTACGACAAGTACAACTTCCTGATCACCAGGAAAGCCGAGCGAGACGTGGACGCCTTCCTGGCCGAGAACCACCACTACGAGAGGATCATCCAGGAAATCCGCAAGTACCAGCAGCTCGTGGAGGACATACAGTACACCTCCAGGAAGGTGGGCGGCCCGTCTTCCCTGGACCTGAGGGCGTTCCCCCCCCCCCCCGGTCCCCAGGATGTGTTTTCAGGCCAGGCCGGGGAAGATCTAGAACCGGGACTGGCAGAAGGGGCCACACCGAATGAGCCTGTCTGTGTGCCAAGCATTGCGGGAAACCCCGGATGCACGGAGCTGAACTAAACAGACCGACCCGGTTCTGGTGCTCAGAGAGTTGAAAGTCTACGACAGCCCTCACTTTTTTAAAATTTTTTTTTAAATTTTTTTTTTTTACAGAGAGGAAGGGAGAGGGATAGAGAGTTAGAAACATCGATGAGAGAGAGACATCCATCAGCCGCCTCCCTGCACCTTCCCCCACTGGGGATGTGCCTGCAACCAAGATACATGACCTTGACTGGAATGGAACCTGGGACCTCTTAGTCCACAGGCCAACGCTCTATCCACTGAGCCACACCGGTTTCAGCCAGCCCTAACTTTTGAAGCACTTTTATTTGACCCCTCAACTGCAAGAACTTACATTTTTATTTTTTATTTTTTTGGTTAATCCTCACCCGAGGATATTTTTCTGTTGATTTTGTAGGGAGAGTGGAAAAGAGAGGGAAAGGGAGAGAGAAACATCGATGTGAGAGAAACACATCAACTGGTCGCCTCCTGCATGAGCCCCGACCAGGGCCCCGGGCCAGGGAGGAGCCTGCAGCAGAGGCACGTGACCTTGACCGGAATCGAACCCGGGACCCTTTGGCCCACAGGCCGACTCTCAATCCACTGAGCCAAACGGGCTAGGGCAGAACTTCATATTTTTACTTTAGTGTTTGTAACTCCTTTGGAAAATACGGTAATTTCACCCAAAATATGGTTACTTCTGCTTAGCAGGAGACTGGTAAATTAAAATTTCCTACTTTTTGGATATTTTCTCAATTTTCTAACAGTACTTTTTGTGTACAAAGCAAATATGACATTTAAATCTGACACTGTGAAGCAATAACAGAAGTTCTCCAAAAGTTTTTATATTTAGTATTATCTCGAGGTAGAATTGGCTTTCCAAATAACAAACTCTTCAAAGAGATTTATCCAAAAGATAGTTGTAAAAACAAATGAGTATTTAAAAAACATGCTTCTATGACATGAAAAAACCATCCTCAATGTTATTAGATCACACACACACACACACACACACACACACACCATTAATGTCGTCAGAAAGGCAAAACTGTAGGGACCTTTGATTTTTCTCCTGTTTACTAAACTTCTCCTACTTGGCATTGTAGACCATTCGCTTAGGAATGTTTGAAATGCGCTGCGACGATTTAATTAGAGCCTTGGTGAAGCGAGCGGAGGTTATTTGTGGAAAGCTGATAGCTAAGATGTTCAGAGACCATCAAGAAGTAAATACCAGGTATTTATGGGATTTTGATTAAATTTTTATTTGGGGCGGGGGGCAGGGGATGATGTGAACTAGAATCAACTGTCGTTCAACCTCATAAACGGCTTAGCACAGTGTCCCGAGTGACCCCCAAAGCAAAGGCCGTGATGCTGGATTTATTTCTGGTTGGCTTTTTGTGCTATTTGAGGATGAGGAGGATTTTTTTTTTTTCGCCCGAAGTGCTTTTCTGTTTTTTTTTTTTAATTTCAGTGGCATGAAAATGCTTTGCATTTCACTAGCACGAGCCAGGTCTGCGCTCTCTGCGTTCACGCTGTGAAAGTTGGGTAATTGGTACCCAAAGTGGGTTTTCAAAGCGGATCCACGTGGTCCTTGTCCCGGGTCCTTAGGGACCCGCACGCCTGGCACTTCCTCTTGTTGCCCTTCCTCTTCTCGTCCCTGGGAACTCTTCATCTCCGCGGAGAACCCTTAGTAGAGGAGGTTCACCACCAGAACCTCCACTTCCACAACCATCCGGAGCAGCGGTTCTCAACCTGTGGGTCGCGACCCCTTTGGGGGTGGAATGACCCTTTGACAGGGGTCGCCTAAGGCCATCAGAAAAACACAGATATTTACATGACGATTCATTAGCAGCAGCAAAATGACAGTGATGAAGTAGCAACGAAAATGATTTTGTGGTTGGGTGTCACCACCACATGAGGGGGACGGTGTGAAAGGGCCGCGGCCTTAGGAAGGTTGAGGACCGCTGATGTGGAGGTTCACCTCCACGTTCTTAGGAGACCTGACCTGAGCGCAGTCACCGCAGAGTGTGAAGCAGGCGCCTGCTGACTTAGACGGGACGTGTAGCCGGTCTTCCAACAGCGGGCGTCAGCGCTGCCCTTTTCCGGAACCGGTTTTATGGGGGGAAGAGAGGGGTGCATTGTTAGGATGTTGGAGAGAAAAGAACTCGTCGGAAGGGACGTTTCTTCCAGGCTGGAAGAAGCTGGAGAGAAGCTGCACTTATTTATTTTTATTTTTTTAAATAGATTTTTATTGATTTTTTTTTTTACAGAGAGGAAAGGAGAGGGACAGAGAGCTAGAAACATCGATGAGAGAGAGAGACATGGATCAGCTGCCTCCTGCATGCCCCGCACTGGGGATGTGCCCGCCACCAAGGTACATGCCCTCGACCGGAATCGAACCTGGGGCCCTTCAGTCTGCAGGCCGACGCTCTATCCACTGAGCCATGCCGGTTTCGGCCACCCCCAAAATTTACAGACCTCTTCAAGCTCTCTCCCGAACCCCGCTTTCCCTCCTCGCCATCCCCACGCTCTTCTCCTCCCCCTCACCTCTCTGACGGCCTCGGAGCCCCGCTCACGTTGGGTTTGCCGGCTGGCTGGTTTGCAGCCTCGCGGTAACTTTGCGGTTGATGTGGGCCGCCACCCAAACCGGGGGGAAATGCTTGCATCTTTCCAGAAGTTTCTGGGCCCCCGAGAAGCATTCCCTCCCAGGCCGTTGCTCACGCCTCGCTCTGCGCCACTTCATGCCGCTGGGCCCCGGGGCCCTCGGTTGGTGGAAACGATGGTTCATGGTTCTGTGTCCCGCGTGGATGGAGTGTGAGAGCCAGTGTTGGTTACCTCTTACTCCTTCGGGGGTCACGGGAACAGTGAACAGTACATGTGTATGGAATAAGTGAACCCCAATTTGCTTTAAATCAGTGGTTCTCCACCTGTGGGTCGCGACCCCTTTGGGGGTCGAACAACACTTTCACAGGGGTCGCCTAAGACCATCGGAAAACACAGATACGATTCATAACATTTATAAAATTACAGTTATGAAGTAGCAAATAATTGTACGGTTGGGGGTCACCACCACATGAGGAGCTGTCTTAAAGGGTGGCAGCATTAGGAAGGTTGAGAACCGCTGCTTTAAACCCATCAGATACCATATACGTAAGGTCATCGTATTTTACGAATCCTGTGCCGGATGTAGGATATGGGAATGTTTTTCGGAAGGGAGTTAACTGGCTTTCGCCGCTGTTGCAGGTTGTGTGACGAATTTGAGAGGATCGCCGAAAAGGCTCTCAGCACGCCTCCCAACACAGCAGAGCTCATGGAGATGAAGGTACCGCCTGCCATGTCTTTCCGGCTGTATGTGTGTCGCGTGTCGCATAACTCTGTTCCCAGCTCCTGCAGTTAGTGATGTGATGATGCAACGACGAGTCCCTCCAGGAGGGATCACGGGCCTTGAACCATTCTGCAGAGTCCCTGACGGGTCTGCAGGCTGCGGGGCTGGCCCATGCTGGCTGCCGGGCGGTCCCGGTCCCCATTGGGCCGCGCCCACAGGGAGCAGCGGGTCCGCAGCCCGGCTCACAGCAGGGCTGGCTGTGCACCGGCCTCGGCCCCTCTGCAGCCTCAGCGGGCTGGCCGGGGCGCTCAGGACTGGCAGAGGCACAGGCTTGGTCCCACGAATGCCTCTCGGGTGCCTCCGGGGTCACATTAGCTGACGTCCCAAGGAGAAAGCCCGTCCAGGGCCCCCAGAGTCAGAGGGAGAGGACCGCGGGCAGGTCCTGGGAGAGGGAGAGGGGGGTGAGGCTGGGCAGCATCGTCTCCCAGGACTCACTGCGAGCACCGTGCACAGCCGCAGGCAGAAACAGGACCCTCTGGGCACCCCGAGACAAGTGATTGATTACCTTTACTTTAAAAAAATATATATATTTTATTGATTTTTTACAAAGAGAAAGGGAGAGAGATAGAGAGTTAGAAACACCGATGAGGGAGAAACATCATTCAGCCGCCTCCTGCACACCCCCCACTGGGGATGTGCCCGAAACCAAGGTACATGCCCTTGACCGGAATCGAACCTGGGACCCTTCAGTCCACAGGCTGACGCTCTATCCACTGAGCCAAACCGTTTTTGGCGATTACCTTTACTTTTTTATCAACGAAAATTTAATCCTTGAGTGATTTTAAAACATATATATATATATATATATATATATATATTTTATTGATGTTTTTACAGAGAGGAAGGGAGAGAGAGTGTTAGAAACATCGATGAGAGTCGTCAATAAGCTGCCTCTTGCATCCCCCTACTGGGGAGGTAATGGCAACTGAGGTACATGCCCTTGACCAGAATCGAACCTGGGACTTTTCAGTCCGCAGGCCGATGCTCTATCCACTGAGCCAAACCCGTTTCGGCAAATCCTTTAGTGATTTTTTTTTTTTGTTTTTCTATAGGCTAAATTTTGTTAAATATTAACATTTTCTGTTATACTTTGCCGAAATATATTATGTTTTGAGCATAGGGTTTATGGTACTGAAAATAGTGGGTATCTCACTTTTACCTTTTTTTTTTTTTTTAATGTTACTCCTGTGCTTGAAGGTGAATAAAATAATACGGAACAGCTAGTTAACCATCATTTCATTTGGTTCCTTTTTCATTCTTACAACATTATGCTTTTACGGGATCTTTTTTTTTTTCTTTTAAAGTACTTCCAAGATGCAAAATAGAAGGCTTTCGTTTTTAGATTTGAAAATATTTAAGCAAAAACGCGTAAAAATCATTCAATTCTTTGTGTAGGCAAGAACTTTCAAAATGAGTTCAAATGATAATGCACATTTTATGGTATATTTTACGTATATATATATTTATTGATTCCTGAGAGGAAGAAAGAGAGAGAAAGATCAATGATGAGAGAGAATCATTGACCGGCTGCTTCCTGCACACCCCCTACTAGGGATCGATCCCGCAACCCGGGCATATGCCCTTGACTAGAATCAAACCCAGGGCCTTTCAGTCCACAGGCTGACACTCTCCATTGAGCCAAACCAGCTAGGGCCATGCAGATTTTAAACTATTCATGTAAGGGTTTGTGAAAATCATTACAACCAACTCTTACATATTAGCCTCTCTATAAAAAAGTTCTATTTCTTGAAAGTATTTATATTAGACTACAGTTCTCAGGGTGTGAGTTTATGTGTGTGGGAAGGAATGAAATTACACACATGCCTCTATATATTCTCTTGTAGGATATTTGCATATTTTATATTAGTTGTTAGGAGACATCAAGTGATGCTTGGATTATGGGTGATTATAGATATAGCTGGAGAGTTTCATAACTGTAAATTCCCCTGGAAAAACAAACTCTGGCCATGAAGAGCGTCATTTATTTACCCTCCTGACTGTAACCAGGAATAGTAAGGAATCTGTTGGTATTTCATGTGAATTGCTGTTGTTCCTAGCAGCCTTTTACAGAATTAGCCAATGGGATTCATTAACCGGGATTTAAAAGATTTCTGTACCATAAAAAGGTTTATTGCCACAGAGGCGAAACCGTTTTTCCGTTTATTTGATACAGAAATCGGTCATTTATTATCAGAAAGGGAAATAAAAACCCAGTTCTCTGACTCCAGAAAGCTGATGAACCAAATTACGCAAGGACTGTATCGTCAGTCAGATGTTTTGCGAAGATACCACGGTTTGCATCTTATTTGTTGGGAAAACCGGAGAAAAATGCTCTAGGCTTCAGGGAAATAAAAGAGATGTCCGATGTGTTTGTATTTTTACCGCCCCCTGCTGTTCAGTACTGTGGTCCCCAGTCATTTTTTAAAAAAATATATTTTATTGATTTTTTACAGAGAGGAAGGGAGAGGGATAGAGAGTTAGAAACATCGATGAGAGAGAGAGAGAGAGAGACATCGATCAGCCGCTTCCTGCACACCCCCTACTGGAGATGTGCCCGCAGCCAAGGGACATGCCCTTGACCGGAATCGAACCTGGGACCTTCCAGTCCTCAGGCCGACGCTCTCTCCACTGAGCCACACCGGTCTCGGCTGGTCCCCAGTCTTGAGCCAAGCCTGCAGTCCTCCTGACGAGTCTGGAGTCAGTACGTCTGTGTCTCCGCGGCGTTTTCCCCTCGGGCGGCCTTCACGAAAGCGCCGCCTGCGTGGCCTCGGTTTCCCGCAGGCTTACATCAAGAAGGTGGAGACGGTGGACATGATGGAGTTAGGGCGCAGACTGGTGGACTCGAAGCACTGCCTGGCCTTCCTCATCGAGTGCGCGGCCTTCTCCCCGGCGGACATCCGGCTCAACAACAACGTGTTCCAGTGGTACGGCCGGATGGAGGAGATCTTCGACGAGCACCGGCGCATCATCGCCGAGAAGACGGAGCAGTAC
>PVJN01033437.1:0-23447 GCA_004026805.1 Lasiurus borealis | reverse complement strand
AAGGTTGACTGTGGGAACACACTGACCACCAGGGGGCAGTTCCTGCATTGAGCATCTGTCGCCTGGTGGTCAGTGTGCATCATAGGAACTGGTCAACCAGTCATTCTGTCATTCGGTCACTTAGGCTTTTATATCTATAGATAACTTCACTCCTGATTAGTGTGCTGTGAAATCATTTGATTTTTTTCTTCCAGCTGATTTATTAAAACCTAGACTTCTGTTTTTACTTATCTTTACCAAGATAAAACTTTCGATAATTAACCTGAGAACAGTGAAGAAAATATGACTTTCCATGGTCAATTTGCTTTATTCCTCTACACCTGGCCTACAGAATTTTTCATAGTTTTAAAATATTTATGACCAGAGAAACCAAGATGGCAGTACAGGTAAGCACCTGAACTTGCTGCCTCGCACAACCACTTTAAAACTACAACTAAAGGACAAAATGGACATCATCCAGACCTACAGGAAGGATGGCTGAGTGGAAATTCTACAACTAGAGGAAATAGAAAAGCCCACTGAGACTCAGAGGAGGTGTGGAAGTAAAATGCAGAGGAATGGAGGCATGCGCACACGCAAGGAAAGGGGCCAGCGACTGAGTCTGTAGTTGTCTTTTTCAAGGAGAGAGACACAAGCTCCCGACTGCTCTGAACTCCAGTTCTGGGTGAACTCAGGGAAGCCAGACTCATATGGAGAGAAACTGGACTGTCTAGCATGAGGCTGGAACATGACAATAAAGAAATGCTCATGTGCCTTCCCAGATGCTCTTTACACTGAAGATGCTCAAATACTGTCTGAAGTATTTAAATATGAAAAGCAGCAAGAAAAAACAGTTAATGACCTACAAGGGAGCACCCATATGATTTTCAGCTGATTTCTCAACAGAAACTATGCACGCCAGATAGGAATGGCAAGGAATGTTCAAAATGATGAATAGCAAGAAGCTACAAGGTACTTGCACCAATTACCACAGGACACTGAGACCCGGGGGCCTTTTAGGGCAGGGTTGCCCATCAGCCATTGCTGTTTGCTCTGCCCTGTTGATTCCCTCAGACCGAGCCCCACCCAATTTACAATCCCACTCCAGCAATGCACAGAAGCTTTTGCATATGAATGGCTTGGCCCTTGGCAATCTAAACTTACCTAACAAACTGCAGCTGGGTCAGAGAGCTCCAGAACTTCCAGAATAATGCCCAAAGCTCCACAGCAGCTTGCACTGCTTCATAGCTGGGCCTCTTCTGGGCACCTCCAAACCTTAAACAAAGAAGAGGAATCTGTAGATCTCTCTGTAGCTCCTGTGGGGTGGCCTCAGGCAGAGGCCAAATTTGCACCTCCTTGGAGATCCAAGAGCCAGTGTACCAAGTGGTCAGAATGGGACTATCCAGATTACAATTGCTCAGATCCATGAGGGACACACTCAGGGGGCAGACTCAGTGAACACCAAAGCCCCACTGAAGCAAGTCTTGCCCCATAAGGATTTCTCCAACTCAAAAGTTCTCCCAGCATAGACACAGCTGATCCTCATGGCCAATTGGTTAGGAGGTCAATTTCTCCCAGTGATACCAAAAATAATCAAAGCTTAACTACAAGACTGTGCACACAGCCCACAGAGGGGTGCACCAAGAGTGTCCAGCTAAGGTAATTGGGGAGGCTGAGCCACTGGGCTAAGACACCTAGCATACAAAGCCACTCTATCAACACAGGGAAGCAGCCAAAATGTGGAGACAAAGAAAGTCACAAATGACAGAAATGGAGGAAAGCAAGTGACTGGATATAGAGTTCTAAACCACGGTTATAAGGTTATTCAAGAATCTTCTAGAAACTGCCAATAGATTTAGTGAGACCCTCAAGGATATGAAAAAGGATCAACTAGAAATTAAGCATACACTGATTGAATTAAAAAAATATTATATAGAGATCTTACAGCGGACTAGAGGATCGCAAGAATCAAGTCAAAGATTTGAAATGCAAAGAAGAAAAAAAACACCCAACCAGAAGAGCAAAAAGCAAAAAGAATCCAAAAATATGAAGATAGTGTCAGGAGCCTCTGGGACAACTTCAAGCATACCAACATCAGAATTATGAGGGTGCCAGAAGAAGAGAGAGAGCAAGATACTGAAAACCTATTTGAAGAAATAATGATGACTGAAAACTTCCCCCACTTGGTGAAAGAAATAGACTTATAAGTCCAGGAAGCACATAGAACCCCAAACAAAAGGAATTCAAATAGGACCATACCAAGACACATCATAAAGTAAAATGCCAAGGGCAAAAGACAAAGGCAATATTAAAAACAGCAAGAGAAAAATAGTTTACCTACAAGGGAGTACCCATACGATTGTCAGCTGATTTCTCAACAGAAATCATGCAGGCCAGGCGGGAGTGGCAAGAAATATTCAAAGTGATGAATAGCAAGAAGCTACAACCAAGATTACTCTACCCAGCAAAGCTATCATTCAGAATTGAAGGTCAGATAAAGAGCTTCAGAGATAAGAAAAAGCTAAAGGAATTCATCACCACCAAACCAGGATTATATGAAATGCTGAAGCGTAAAAAGGTAAAGATAAAAATTATGAACAACAAATACATATCTATCAACAAGTGAATCTAAAAATCAAGTGAATAAAAAAATCTGATGAACAGAATAAAATGGTGAATATAGTAGAATCAGAAGCATAGAAAGTGGACTAACAATTTTCAGGGGCAAGGGGGTGTAGGGGCTGCAGTGGGGGCAGAGGTTGGGGTGGGAACCAGGTGGAGGGGAGCTATGGGAGAAAAAAAGAGGAACAATTGTAATAATCTGAACAATAAATATTTATTTTAAAAAATAAAAAGGCAAAGGATGGTAAATATATATATAGGCCCAGCCAGCATGGCTCAGTGGTTGAGCATCGGCCTATAATCAGAAAGTCACGGTTTGCTTCCCATCAAGGCTGATTGCAAGCTTGATCCCCAGTGTGTGGCATGTAGGAGGCAGCTGATCAATGATTTTCTTTCATCATTAATGTTTCTATCTCTCTCTCTAAAATTATTAAAAATATTTTTAAAAATATATTTAGGAATTTACCCTTCTAGTTCTCCATTCAAAAAGACTGAGCAGTGATCAACTTTCTTTTATTGTTGATTCATTGATAACATCTTGTCAAGTGAGGAGATAGATTGTCATTTTACTACTTCACTCTGATATATATCTGTCATGGGTTGAATTATGTTAAAAGATATGTTTAAATACTAACTCGTATGAATGTGACCTTATTTAGAGAGGTCTTCACAGATGCAAACAAGTTCAGATGAGGTCATATTTGATTAGAGTGGAAACTAAGTCTAATGACTGATGTCCTTACTTAAAGAAGAGAGAGATTTGGAAACATACAAAGACAAACAGGGAAAAAGCAGTGTGACAATGGAGGTAGAGATTGGAGCTCCAAGCCAGAGAATGACAGGGATTGCCAGGAGCCATCCAAAACTAGGATGTAGCAAAGGAAGATTTTTTCCCCCCTGGAGCCTTCAAAAGGAATCTGATTTCCGACAACTACTTCCAGAACCATGCAGGGATAAATTTCTTTATTTTGAGCTGCCAAATTTGTGGTAATTTTTTACAGCAGCCCTAGGAACCTAATACATCATAAACTATTATTCCAAATTCCTATGTGTATTCAGCTGTTGAAATGCTCAGTTTGCCCCAATTTTGTTGAGCCTATAACTGATGCCTAAATTGTTTCTTGATGTAAATAGTAACACGTTACCATTACAAAGTTCTTTTCTTTTGCAAATCTTTTATCTTTAGAAAACTACCTTTTTATGAGCTTGAATTGTTACTATTTCCATTTTATAGGTTGAGACAAATACAACTGGTAAGGGAGAGAGGTGAGGTAACATGTACCCACAACCCTAAGACAGAAATAAATTTGAGGCCATTCTGTATGCCAACATTAAGTTGTGAGTATAGCCAGCAGATGGTATATAGAAAATGCTCAGAAAATACGTTTAGATGAATTACCCTAGGCACCTTCTGATCTCAGATTCTAACTACAGGCTTACAGAGCTGGACAAGTGAGAGGTCATGAAGGACGTCACAGAGATAAATAAAAGCTTTTGTTACTTGTGACATTATTTAAGAATTGCTTTTATATCCTTTGTGCTTGAAATTTAATTTTATGTCAACATGTTTTGCCTGATACCTTTATATTTAAAATAAACTTATTTCAGAGCGTCTACACTTTAATTCTTGGGGCTACAAGACTAAATATTACTTACTCATAAGTACATACACACAATGGTATTGTGTAAAAAAGCTTGCATCCCCACATTTTGAGCATCAGCACTTTGACCATCGTAATTAAGCAGTGCCTACCCAGCTGTTGTATCTACAACCAAGGGCTTCGTAACAGGAATTTCATTAGGGCTGATGAGCCATCTCCCCAAAAAAGCTAGTGAATTTGCAAGATAGTGGAGCAGACATTGTCATATGGACACCATTTGGCGCCAAAGATTTTTGCAGTTTTCTCTAAATCAAATATTTTATTCTGCAGGTTTATATATGAACCATAAAATGTAAATCCATCCTAAAACTAATCTGTAATTCTTTTTCACTCACCATATGGCCAGGAGAACAGACAATATTCTTTGGGGCATGATTGTGACCCCAGGTCTGCTCACCTCATGCCACTCAGGCCCTTTGCCATCTAAAAACTGTGTTTCCTTTCTGCTCCCCTAATGGGATTTCTGAGGACAGTACTAGATGGCTGCTTAGTGTATTTATAGCAAATTTTAATGGACTGATTCTCATGCAAAGCTTTTTGTCCTTCCCACACCACAGCAAACGCTGCCTGTGTGGTTCTGCAGCCTTACGCTCGCTTTCATTCAGCAGCCTGCACTCTGCAGCAAGCCACATGCAGCTGCAGGGAAGGCAGCAGGAGGTTTAAATCCCAGGAAGACAGAATTGTTTACGATTTGTCTTTTGCTCTCCAGCCTTGCCATTGTTTCCCTGACAACTGAGCTTGGTCACCTGACTTGTCTTGACCAATGGAACGTGGGCATAAGTGACACCTGCTAGTTGCAACCTTGAGTCCTGGCAAGTTTCATCCAACCCCCGCATTCCTTCATCCACCACAAAAGGAGCATACCTTGTGTAAACAGTGATTCCAGAGAAAGGGCGCTTTCAGACGAGATCTAAACCCAATTTGCAGGCTGGACCCACACTCAGCCAATTCCAGCTAAGCCCAACCAAGCACAGCTTCAGAGCCACTGTACTGAAGGTCCAATGAATAAGAAATAAATGTTGCACACTACTGAGACTTGGGGAGTTATTTGTTACACGGCATGATTACAGTAAAACCTGACAGAAAAACAACTCCTACTGTTAAGAAAGTCTCTTTCTGAGTATAGATCAAGCTAAATGCAAATCTCCCCCACTGGAAAGTATGATGATGAAAATATTCGAATAAAGCTACAACATTAAAACCTTAGACCACTGTTTATTAACTTTCTACTTAAATTGCTTTTCTACAAATTCTATTCCCATTCATCTACAGAATACTGATAAGGAGATAGGAACTTCATTGAACCCATAATTTCATCAAATGACATATCAAGAAAGAGTCAGCTAATTTTCCACGGGCACTCTGATAAACTATGAAAGAAGCATCAAGGAGCTAAATGTGTCAAAAAGAAAATGTCAGATAACAGAAACTGTAGCCCCATGCAAGGACACAACAGTTTGCTTCACTTTTAGTGCTCTCTTAATCCACAGGGGGTTTGGATATTGGCTTTTACCCTTTCCACCATCTATTTCATATTCTTTGGTTTCCTTGTGAAGAATTACCTCTCCTCTACTGAATCAGAGGTTCTATCCTTTTTTAACCAAGCCAGACAAACCAGACATTCCGAAGATGTAAATCCTGAGCCATGTGATAGAAACACTGAAAATAGCTGGAGAAAATTAATTTCAGAGTTCAGCCTGTGCAAGACTGTACAGACATTCTGGCACCAAGAACACCTGAAATTGGTTCTTATCTGCTCCAAAACTAATTATCGGACCTTCCCTCCAATCCCATAATTTCACTGTCACTTCCTAAGAAACTTTTGTTGTTGTTGTGAATTGGTCAGAATTGGTGTCTTTTGCTTGCAACTGAAGAGCTGAGTGGCACCAGAAGTAAACATGAAAGAGCTTTGAGGCACTTAGAGGAGAAAGAGCAGAAGACCTTTTCTAACTAAGAAAGGACAAGTCTTGTCCATGTCACTATCTAGATTGGTGTTTAGTGCCTAGATCCAAACACAAAAGCATCACTGAAAATGAGCAGTCTATGGAAAGATGAGATAAATATTATTCCTCTTGAAAAAATACAATTATCCAAAGTCTCCTTCCAGAAAAAGAAGTCAAAGTTATGGAAACAGAATTTAGTCATTAGTGTCATAGAAAATAAGCTTTTAAATACAGATGCTGTTGGTCACCTTAACATTTGAATAGAATTAAGTCAATCATTTGTCTCCAGGACTTCGTACTACATTGTAGGCCTCTTCCTGGGACCATGGAGTGGCCGCTTCAGATGGGGTTGTGGCAGCCCAAGTGACTTCCCAGTGTGGGAAGCTGCAATTCTAAGTCCAAACTTGTAAGGCCTTCCCCACAACTGACTTGTATCTTTTTAAGACTCTGCAATAAAAAGTTTAAGTTAAATTGAGTTTTCCATATATTTACATCTACTCTGAAATTGTATTTTTAAATTTCAGTTATGTCATTCTGAGAAGTGTACTTTTTCTCTAAAACTACTTAAATTTCAAATTCTAGGGAATCCACCATATGCTTTTTCTTCATTTCATCTACGTGGGCAATTTCTCAGTTCCAATCCTTAATTTTTCTGAATTATAGAGAGATTTCAACAAAGCACTTTAAGAAACCAAACCCGACCTACCATTTACAACCACCTTGAATATTGAAGAGAGATCATTATGCCCCGCTCAGCCGAGTCTCAGCCTGCCTCGTTTCCAGATACACCGATGTACCGCCTGTCATCAATCTCCACCTTCACAAACACTGCAAGCACATCCTTAATTTTCCCAAGTTAACTTATCAGCAGCCCCATTCATATTCTAAATTATCCTCTCTGAAAGACAAATCGTGCTGCTATTTGTCTTCCTTAAACATTTTCTAGTCGCAAAATGTGGCCTCAAGTTTCTTGCTATCAAGTTTTGGTGTCTAGTCCTTTTTTCACTCTCCCACAAGGCAAATGATCACATGTGCCCTTAGTTCTCCGCAATCCTATTTATTCTTTCAACAAGTATTTTTGGAGCTCGGTGAGTCCCATTTTGATTTTTAGGTTGCCCTTTAAAACACTTACCTGAACCTGGTCCTACTGAATCTTTATAAATACTCCGCGAAACATGAAAGGCAAGCACAGGGCCAATGAATGTGAGGAAAAGGAGGGTAATTGAGAGCTAGCATACCAGAAAAATGAAGTCCCCTTACTTAAGTCATAAAATGACCTCACTTTACAGATAAAACTAGGGAAGTTGAGAGGTATACCAACCACTTTCACACAGTCACAGCATGTTATTGTAATCCTGCTTAGTAAATGAAGAAACTGGAGCATGAAAAGGTAGATAACCTACTGAATGGCGAAAGCACGCAGAGGGTCCTTAACTTGAAGTCTTTAACTTTTTCCATTCCTACATGTTTCTTTTAAGTCAAAGTCTGAACTGCACATCTGAGAGCTACCGGAGTGGCCTAAAACTCCTCTGGCCTGTCATGAAATTCGATTTCCTTCTACAAAGCAGGACTTTAAAAAGTCTTATTTAAAAACATCACCCAGCTACAAATGAAAACCTTCCCAACAGGGACAAGATGGAACATCTGCCTTTCTTTTGCTTAATAGAACACTGCAGAGCTGCTCTCTGCTTGGATAAATGCAATTTGGGTTTTCTTGATTTCTGAATGAGTTCTTAGCATCGCTCTCTTGAGCTCTCTCTCAGTATTGTCATTGTCTTCTTAACCACAATTTTATGTGTAATCGGCTGTTCCACCATTGGCTTTTCTGAAACCAATCTTCCTTGTCTTTTGTAATTATGTAAAGCTGTTCTCTTTGCAGACCACACACTGTAGATATCCAAAGCCTAGAGAGAAATCACTCTAATTGTAATTATAATGGATTTCAAATTCCTATTTTTCATGCTGGAGAGAAAACATGCAGAGGTTTCATTACCTGTTTTCATTAAAACTTGTGGGGGAAAATAGTACTTGAACTTATTTTTGTTAGGGCATGCAGTCTTTAATTAAAAGAAAAAAATCTTAATTACTTCTTCAGAATTTTTAAAACATTTTATTTTTATGTCTCCCTACCTGAGTGAAAGAAAATTGAGGTCTTTTAGTTGGAACAGACAAATAATACAAGTAAAACCAATCGTGATTATACTCAAGATCAACCAATTGACCTCATTCCCACAGGACAGACCAAACTTAAAAACCAGCAATCATTTTGAATTCTGAACCCCAGGAGTAACAAAACTACTAACTGCTGATTATTATGCAGGTCTTGCACTAATCTAATTAAGTAAAATGGAAATCCAATTTCAAGCATTGTTGTACATATTTGCATATGACACAAGTAGTCAAAAATCTGTCTGAAGTTAAATGAAGCACATGTACAGCCCCTTTATCAATTTGAATTTGGCTTTTCCACTCAGTCCTATTTTGAAATATTGAGCTCTCAACATCTGCAAACCACTCGAAGTCCGAAGCCATTGCTAATAGTGTTGCCATCTCTCTTAGCGAGCATTACTAACAAGGAGTAGGCACAATTCAAGCTTATATTTCTAAGGAAAGGGTCCTCTAGGAATTTCTCAGGAAAGGGAGAAACAAATAGATGCTCTTCTTACTACCAAGTCAGTTCCTCTTAGACTTTGGGAGGATGTCAGTAGTGGGGATTTTTTTTTTTTTTGAATACTCATAACTTAGGCACCAAAAAGGAATTTCATTCTAGGTGAACCTCTCAAAACCACAAGGTACTTTTTGCTTTGGAAAGGATGCATGAAAATGAATAGGCAACAGAAATGAGACAGAGCCTTGTCCCTTGAAATTTCTCACAATTGTAAACTAGTTGTCAACCACTGCAGTTCATTGGAAGGGCCAACACAGTCAGCACCCTGACCCCTTCCTCTATTGCTATACCCCAGTGTGAACACAGGTACAACAGGTGTAGAGAGGATAGGTGAGTCCTTGTCCCAGCACCAGGTTTTCTCACAGCCCTGGGCAATAGCTGTGTTCCATCTATCCCTCTCAACTTGATATTTAAATGTCCTGGCTAAAGAGTGCTTTTTTTGTTTTTGTGGTTTTTTAAGAGTGTGACAGGGAAAGTGTTCCACTACTATTCAATCTGTATTCTGTGATTTACCAACAGTATCTAACACAAGGAAAATAAAGTATACGAATGAATTCAATGTGTAAGGAGAGAGAATAATGGGAGCAGACACAATAAATAGCAAGCATTTATAAAGAGCTATCATGCCAGGAAAAATTGATTGCTTTTATACCAAGAAGGAATACCAAATGAAGAGCTGGAGATACACATTAGCATTTGAGGTTAAGCATCCAACACAATACCTCAAAAGATAATAAATTAATTCAGAGGAACTTTGGGATAAGAACCACTAGCACAGCTTAGTGGACATTTGATGTGTTCTCTGCTTTCTTCAAGGCACTTGGTTTATGAATGAATAAAGCACAGGCTGTTTGCCTTTGAATTATTCACAACTAGTTTACCAGAATAGTTCAGAAAACTAGAGAGACTAGAATAATCCCTTTGCCTTTCTCAAAATTGGGAATGCTAAAATTGGCAAAATCTCACAAGTTCTCCTGAAAAGTACCTTTCTTACCTTGTCTCCTGCTTATAAACCATGCTAATTTGCAAATACCAGTTCATAAAAGGCCCTCCTATATAATAAATGTATTTATCCTATCATCCATTACCAGACTGGTTTGAGGTTTAGGCATATTAATACCACCGATATTTAATTTTTTAATACAATAATTCAAGCTTCTAGCCAATATTTTTAAAGGAAACAACTAATAAAACAGAAATAACTTTTTAAAAATAAATTCAAATTGATTCCATCCTTCATTTAAAAATATTTGTGTCTGTCTCAGATATTTCTCTCCTTGCCTATAAAATGAGTATATTATCATACCAACATGCCTTACTTACTTCACATGGTTTTGAGAGGCTCAAATAATTAAAATGTATTAATACATTTGTAAGTAGTAAAGTGCCTTGTTAATATTAGTAGCCATGATTCTACTCACAAGAGCCCAGGTTGCCAAGCAGGTGAATGTGGTTGTCATTTCCAGACCCACAGGGAAGACATGCATAAGAAAGAATGGCAGAAAGCTCAAATTAAAGGATTCCATTCATCACAAACCCAAAAGACCAAGGGCAAAAGGCAGCACAGTGGACTGTGCATGGACAGGAATCAAGAAAACTGGGATGTTCTCCTACCTACACAATTAGAAGTACTCTTTGGGGAGAGTCAAAGGACTTATGATTCATGTTTGATCAAATTACATCTTTCTCCCCCACAATATGCCCTCTTCCTATGACAAGCTTGCTATTGTGTAAAAGATATCATTTCTCTAAAATTACATTCAGAAAATGATATAGTCCATCATATTTGACCTCAGAATGAGGATTTGAGCAACATAATTAAAAGCATCCATGTAAGATTCAATGGACTTAAGTAAACTTGGTGACCAATAAAATGAATTATTCACTTTACGGGGCTGTTTGCAACCCTTCAAGTGACTAAAGAAATGTGGATGAGTCCTTGGCATGTCTAAAGCCTTCCTGGTCCATCAGAAATTAGAAACACAAAAGCAAATAGAACTATAATGTAAAATCTTTTTTAAAAATAATCCAGATGGGAATGAGAGATTTTTTACTACATCACCAAATTGTGTTGAGCAATTGTGTCAGTCAGGGTTTAATGCAAGAAAAGAGTCTTAAGTATTTCAATAAGAAGGGGATTTAATAGGGAATTGGGTATTTCCAAAATCATTAAAAGAATAGTAAAAAGTCAGGCAGCTGCCACTGACATTTTTTGCTTCAAAGTCACAGCCCCTCAGTTGAGACCCAGAAGTTACTGAACTACTGTTTTGGCCATTGTGTACCCCACATTCACAAGGTAGCATCCAGAGAGTAAAATGTGGTGCCTAGATGCTGACGATACCTCTGTCCTTAGGAATCTGTTGGTCAGCTGACCTCTCTTTAAAAGGAGATCACAAACTCCTTTCCAGTCTCATGCATGTATACATCATTGGCTGAATGTAAATCACATCTATAACACAAGCTAAAAAAAAAATCTAAGAAAAGTCCACCTCCCAGCATCTTTTATATGAGCTGCTTTGAGGATAGAAAAGAAGTAGAAGTGAATGCTGAATACATTAAAGAATATTTAGCCCAGCCTGTGATAGGCAAAGCAGTATTCTAAGCATATTGAAAAATTCTGAAATATACAAGACAGAAATCTTTCTCTCAGTGAGCATTTATTCTACCTAAGAAGAGATATTTGAGAAGAGTTAAACATCAGTAAAAGAGTTGGTGGGGAGGAGTGGGGAGATTGAGCGAAAAAGAAAAAAAGATGGAGAGAGAGAACTCGTGGACATGGACAACAGTGTGGTGATTGCAGTGGGAAAGAGGGTGGGTGGAGGTGGAAGAGTGCAGAGAGGGGATAAATCGTGATGGGAAAAATAAAAATTGCTAAAAACACATAAATATATGGCTTCACTTATATGTGGAATCTAATGAGCAAAATAGAAACAAATTGATAGATATAGAAAACAGACTAACAGCTATCAGAGGGGAGTGGATTTGGGGGCTGGTGATAAAGGTGAAGAGATTCAGCAAAAACAAAACAAAAGAATTTCATAAACACAGACAACAATATGGTGATTACCAGAGGAAAAGGGAAAGGGGAGGAAGTAGAAGATGGTAAAGGGGTAAGTGGTGACAGAAGGAAACTTGACTTTGGGTGGTGAACACACAATACAATATACAGGTGATGTAATACAGAATTACACACCTGGAAGATAAATAATTTTATTAGCCAATGTCACCCAAATAGATTCAATAAGTCTTTTAAAAAAACACAAAAAAATAGATTAATACACAAATCAGAAAGCAAAATTTGGACATTAAATGAGGAATAAGGAGATGGTTTTAATACAGAGAAAATGGGATAAAACGTCTATCAAAGACCTCAGGAGAGAAAAACAATACTAATATAAGGGATTGACTCCAAGCCCATTGACCATGGTAGGGGACAACTAGAGAGCCCAGAAATGAAGGCCCTGAGACCCTATGAAGTCCACATCTTCACTCAGGTTTCGTTCCTGTATGAGAAACTAGAAATATTGGGTTGGTGAGTCTCTCCGTTCTAGCTTGAATTGGTCCTTTGAACAACTTCAAGGTGATTGCAGCCAGAGATGCCCCAGTAGCCTATCTGCTAAGGTTCCCAAGGCCAATGCATGATTAACTCACAATAAGTGGCACAAATGAAACAGGCAACAGAGAGACAGAAAAAGGAAAGCACTGCGAGCTGAAGGAACCTGAAAAGATGCATGTCTATTGTGGGTGCTAAATGACAGGTGACAATTCCATGATCTGTAGAAATATAGTTATGTTACTTGGAGCACAGTAAGATTTCCTCCAGTTCTAAGAAGTTATCTCTTGGTTGGAAGGAAACATAACTTCTGAGTCAATATTCTGTAGTAGGTATATACACTTCTATTTCAGAATCATATATAATACAAGGAAAAAATTATTTATAGGCAAATCTGTTTTCATAATTTCTTTCTGGATTTTGTTCTTTGAGACTTCATCCTTTTCCATTCTTTGTCCATTTTTTTAATCAGCTGGCATGAAAAACAAGAAATAATCATCTAAGAATATATATATATGCATAACCCATGAACACAGACAATAGTGTGGTGAAGGCCTGGAGATGGGCATGTGGAGATAGAGAGTGTCAATGGGGGATAAAATGGAACATCTGTAATACTTGCAAAAAACAATTTTTAAAGAAAGTGTCCAGGATAATCTCATCAATGTTTCTGGTTATATGATATTAACTTTGGAGTAAAACCCATATCAATAAAAGACTTTTAAAGGGGTTTTACTAAGTTAGTGTATTTAAGTACAACTCAATTAAAATATGGTGGCATAAATGCCATACTGGGAGGTTTGCACCTAACTAAGGCTGAAGGAGCTCCTGGGAGGGCACTGACCTTGTCAGAAAAAGCTTTGAGTGATGTCTTCACTTCTCAGTAAAGAGAGCACTTAAAAAGTGCTGGATTCTTCCCACACAGAGAGAGGGAAGGAACACATTGAGATATTGTCATAAGTTGCTTTCCCCAGGAAAGCAGATCTGAGGTTTGTGCAGAGATGGTTTACTGAGCAATGCTCTAGTCTCAACACTTGTAAGGAAGCATGAGAAGCAAAAGAGCTAAAGATGGGAGTGTACAGCAGTTACAAGAGAGGCCTCAGCTGATCCCAGCTCTAAAGTTGAGGTGGTCCTTCAGAGATGCCTTATACTGAGGCAAGGGGACCAATCCTTTGGACCCTCACCATCCATCAATCATTAGATCCTGGCAACCCCAAGAAAGGGGACAAAAGTTGGATGAGGCGGGTCTCTCCATCAGAGGTGAGGCAATTCCTGGGGAGAGATCCTCTGTGAGCTGCTTGTACCAACACCCCAGGCAGCTGGGAGATTAAGTGGTCCATGAAGGAGGAATGAGGGGACAGTGCTCCTCAGCCTCCCACAGGTGTGAAAACTCACTGCCAACAGGTCATTCTTCGGCCTCATCAACATGTCCCTCTATTTCCCCATGGTAACCCTGGCAGCTGCATAAGCCATAATGTTGGCAAAAGTCCTGCGTCCCCCATTACCACAGAAGCATTTATTCGTGCCGTACATTTCCTAGAGCCAATCTCATTTTCACACTTTAGACCTTTTCCACCAAATGGATGCTTTGGCCTGATGACAATT
Source organism: Lasiurus borealis (assembly GCA_004026805.1). Taxonomy (NCBI): domain Eukaryota; kingdom Metazoa; phylum Chordata; class Mammalia; order Chiroptera; family Vespertilionidae; genus Lasiurus; species Lasiurus borealis. The sequence goes on along the minus strand of PVJN01033437.1, from coordinate 9,416 downwards.
TCAGAAGCAGGTTTGGTCCAAGAGAGTCACTGAAGTCAAAGCTCAGTTCACCCAAATGGGAAAGATCTGTCACCCTTATCTATCACCTTTCTGACAAATCAGAAAACTAGCAACTACAAGAATAAAGTAATGTGACCCATTTTGAAGATAAATATACCAGAAATTATATATTCATATCTATATTTATTATAATTCTGTAAATGTAAAACTATTCCAAAATAGATTTTTAAAAAGGATAAACATCCTGCCTGACATAGATTTCTTATAAAACCACTCATTGACTGAGAGGAAATGGGGAATGAAAGAATAAAAGAACCAACCTTTCCTGAGAATCTATTATATTCCAGAATCTTATGTACAGACCCTGGTGGTCAGTTTTTGGAAATTCATACTTGATATTGTTTTAGAAATTGCTTTTTGGGAATTAATTTCAAAGCCTCTGACATTTTTAAGGGAGAAATGCAATTACCTGTGTAGAGAATTTAAGGCTCAAATAAAAATGGGTTTTAATTCTAATACTTATCACACATTAGCTATTTGTTCATGGTCAAATTATTTAACCTTTCTGAGTATCCTTTTTTTTTCTGAACAAGTGAAATAAAACTATTGCCATGAGACTACTGTGAGCATTACATGAGTGTCTGTACATAAGATTCTGGAACATAATAGATTCTCAGAAGAGGTTGGTTCTTTTATTCTTTCATTCCCCATTTCTGCTTCTTCTCTCAGTCAATGAGCGGTATTATAAGAAATCTATGTCAGGCAGGAGGTTTGTCCTTTACAAAAACCTATTTTGGAATAGTTTTACATTTACAAAATTATTATAGTAACTATAGAGAATTTCCATATGCCTCATCCCCAGTTTCCCCAATCATTAGCCGCTTATATTAGCATGATGCCATTAATAAACCAATACATTATTACTGAATAAAGTCCACAGTTTATTTAGATTTCCTAAGTTTTTCCTCAATATTCTTTCTCTTCAAAGTTTTTCTTTTTAAAATAGTCAAGCATCATTTGAAATAAAATTAGTTAACAATTTATTTTCAAGAAGGAACTAATATAAACAAACAAGTGAGGCAGTCTTGCATGGTTTATAAACCAACCTTTACAGCCATGTCCAAGGAAGACCCAAAAATGTGTTAGCCTTCGCAGAATCCCTGAAACTGGAGTTCATAAGCCAATTCTGTAGATGACAGTATGCATACGTTTGCTTTGAGAACAAGCAACATATTAAAGTCTAAGCTCCCCTTGTAATCATTCTCACCCTCATACTCTACTAATACGAATAGCTTTTCAAATCCAAGCAATCATGTGATGGGGATAAAGGATCATAAACAGGTAGTGCATGCCCAGCCAGTGTGGCTCCATGTTGGACCTATGAACTAGGAGGTCACAGTTCGATTCCCAGCCAGGGAACATGCCTGGGTTGTTGGCTCCATTCCCAGTAGGGAGCATAAAAGGAGACAGCTGATCAGTGATTCTTTCTCATCATTGATGTTTCTCTCTCTCTCTCTCCCTCTCCCTTCCTCTCTACAATCAATAAAAAGCCTATATAATAAAAGCGTAGTATGCAAATTGTCCCGTTGACCGGAGTTCTAAGAGTTCCATCAGTGGGCAGGCTGGCTGGGGGAAAGGAGGGAGGCCCTGGCCAGCAGTGGTGGCAGGCGACCAGGGGAAGGGCAGGAGTACCCGTCCAGCAGCCACTAGGAACCCTACCGGTGCACAAATTTTATGCATTGGGGGGGGGGGAAGAGGGGGAGAGAGAGGGAGAGAGGGAGAGAGGGAGAGAGAGAGAGAGAGAGAGAGAGAGAGAGAGAGAGAGAGAATTTTAAAATAATGCCAGAGGTTAGAGTCCCAGGAAATAGTCTTTAATTGGATTCGTGATACAAACTTTGACCTTTCAAAAATAAAATACCCCAGTGAGTGACACCTCTACTCTACAGTCAATTTATCTCTTATAAAAAATTTTTAATAAAGTAAACTTAATAACTAATATACCCCAAACATATTAGTTGTGATAGCTCGAGGCTGAGAGACTTCTCCATGAATATTTTAGCTGAAGTCAGAGGAGGCTTTGGCTTCCTTGAAAGTTTGTAAACTTGTTTGGAGTTAGCAGCAACACATCCCTTATGCTGAGACCACATTTTGAAAACCATCCTCACAGGTCCTCATTTGGGGCCTTGCATAGTTAATGTGGCCTCAATATAGAATATGCACGCTACTGACCTAGGGGCTGAAAGCATTCAAATCACTCAAGCATGTTATAGCTATGGATTAACAAAATCCCCCTCTATGCTCCTGAGTAATTAAAATACGAAGTTGTGGGCAAAGCTGAGAATTGGGAATGCACCTGAAATTTCATGAAGACTCATTAAACCATCAAAGATAATCCTAAAGAAAACATATGTCTCTATGTTTACTCCCTAGGCTTCTGCATGGAGACAGGACTGCTGGCCTGCCCCATGCAGAAATGAATGCTTTTGATTTCCACCTTTTACTTTTATAGTAAAGGAGGAATAACTACGTCTGTATAGACATTGACTTCAAATTACAAGCTCCATGCTTCCATGTCCAGAAATAGAACCCTCAGTAAAGATCGCTGCAAATGCTAGTAGTGGACCTCGGAGAAGCGGGAAATGTGTGGCCTCTCCTGTTTGCTTTTGCTCAGGCTCTTCTGTCACCTTCTAGGGTATGTTCCCATCAAGGCTAATGCCACCCCGATGATACTCATGTCACCTTGTTTTCTGCCCGTGACTCGATGCTTAACCCATCATACAGCACGTGCTGATGTAGCAGACATTCTTATTTGTGGAAATAACACATCTGTGTTATTTCTCTTAACCCTGAAGTTCTGGTAACTTCTTTTCAACTCTTTATCAATAATTCTATATCCCACAAAGGCAGGGACTGTAATGAAAATTCAGAGAGAAAAGAAAAGGAGATGCAACGGACTGATGCCATCTGGTATAGAAACGACCCAGAGAACACTCTGTCGAAGTATTAACGATTCCTGAATTTCAAGTCCTTTTGGTATTGAAGAAGCCATGTTCCTTTGACAGGTTAGACAGGGAATGGGGCCCCATGTACCTTTGTTGCCATGTACAAATATGAATGTATCCCAATGGCCATATGCCAAAGGATATGGTAGGCTCATGGGCCCTTCACATAGAGGGTCTGAAATTGTTTTAAAGAGAAACTGTGAATGTCCTACTCTAATCAATGAGAGAGATGCCTGTCAGTGAGAGCTAAGCAGAAGTGGAAACAGAGCCCTTGTGAATCCCACAGGCTGAGTCCCGTGTTCACATCTAATTTAAATAATATGCAAGATTCATCTGGTTGTTTTTCATGTCTGCAACTAAACTCTAAGCAACTAGAAGAAAAGTAGTATTAGCAGAGCTGTTAAGTGAGGGGTAGAAGTCATCGTCAGTCCAGAGAACAAGAAACAAGGAGCCCACCCTGCAAGGATAGTGGATGCTTCCAAAGGTCAGCGACAGTGGTGCGTGCAGAACTTGTCCGCCTTGTCCATTAGCTGTATCAAGGGAGTGCGGCTTTGGCCATATTTGCATGATTACAGAGCTAATAAATCGCCTTGCAATGGCTGACCTCTGAATTAGAACGCCTGGTGTTCCTGTCAGAGTCAGTGGTTTGCAAAAAGCAGCTGTTTATATGTAGCCAATGCAATAAACTATGTTTATTAGCAGCTTGGACTAGAGTGTGTTAACACACACACACACACACACACACACACACCTTGTGTTAAAAAAAAAATTACCCTCTGGCGTGGCTCAGTGGTTGAGTGCTGACCTATGAACCAAGAGGTCATAATTCAACTCCTGGTCGGGGCACATGACTGGGTTGTGGGCTCGATCCCCAGTGTGGATCAGTGCAGGAGGCAGCCAAGTCAATGATTCTCTCATGTTTCTATCACTCTTTCTCTTTTCCTCTCTAAAATCAATAAAAATATTTTTAATTATCTATTAAACTTATAAATTTTTAATTTACTCATAAATGAAGATTTTAATTTATAATATATTTGTTCTCAACATCCTGTCTCGTAGATATAGGATTCTGTGCTTAAGGGAAACTTATTTTTCAATTACTTTACCTTAAAGCACTTCTCTCCAGCCTAAGAAACGTTGGCAGTGTTTTCATAATATAAAAGATTTTTAAAATATGAGACCATAAACACCGTGGCACCATAGTTGCTTATTGACTTAAATGAAATGAGCTGCTTATATTGAGAAATCCAATATTCATATCTCAGTATAAACTAAACTAAATTAGAAACTGGAAAGAACAGGTTTCTAGTCAGAACTGGCCCTTTGGTTTTTCATTTTCATAAAAGTGAAAGCTACAAGTTTTGCTCCATAAAAATGCTACCATAGGCTACAGTTTGAAACTGGACTCGAGTCTACTCCAATTCCATCCATGCCATTTATATAACATCACACAGCCTCAGATATCTCATCAGGAGAACAAGATTTACACTTTTCTCATAGGGCTGTTTTGAGGGTTGGTTGAGAAAGCACATCGAAAGAAACCAAATGATAATGAATACTCACTTGATAAAGATTTTTAAATCTAAAACTTTCTCCTCACTTTGGAGAACAGCTAGAAACCAAAGAATTTCTTTTGATCTAGAGAGGGGCAGCCTTATGACCCTGTCCCTCTGATATCCACACCTCATCTTTTGGACACCTAGATGCAAGAGACATCGCCACAGACCCTCTCAGCAAACATCTCTGCTCTTTGATAATAAATGGGTGTCTCAGCTCTACAAAGTAAGTTCAAAGGTATATTAGGAGTAAAGACAAAAATTTCCTAAGAGCAGCAGATGTGACTTGATTGCCTTTAAACACAGAAGTGTGCACGCCCGCAGGCACACACACACACAGATGCTCTAAGAAGTTTACTGTGGAAAAAGACTTGGAAATCTAATCTCTTGGCCTCTCTGAGCTTCAGCTCTAAAATTAAGTTGATAATATCTGATTCACAGCGCTATTGGAAAGACCAAATGAGAGAATGTGAAAATGTCTGCTGTGGTAGCTAGTCTATAGATAGTATTGACTGGAACCTCAACCTTTCCTCCTGTAACTGCCTGACTAATAAAAACATTTTCCTCATGCTTTCACAGATGAATATATAACATCCTCTTAGGCAATGCCTATACCTGAAGTATAGAAATTCTCTTTGAAAACTTCCAACCTGCCACAAATTTGACCTGCCTTTGTGTGACCAGGACAAGGCCTTATTCTGAATCACCAGCTACCTTCACACATAAGTCGAATCATTTTATTAAGACATAAATTGCTAACAATTCATCATATTCTATATTCAGGACATAACCTTACCTACTTTCATAGAATATAGAAGAATAAAAGCAGACCTGACAATTGAGAACAGTCTGGTTTTGGCAGCCTGGTCTCTTTAAAGCAAACATCTCATGATTAATTCCTCTTCCCAGAAGACCGCTATCAAGTTGGATGTTACTCTCCATGCTTCTGAGAATGTTTCTGAGTCAAGTAACTTTCACTGTGGTCTGCTCTTCAAATATCTCTATCTGCATTGATCACTGATTGACCCAACCCAAAGCTGAGCCCACCTGCAGTTAGTTTCCTAGATGTAGGGTAAGAGTCACAACAGTTAGTTCCCAATATGGCACCAGCTAGAGGGGACACTGACCCCAACACCTAAGCTGGGTCTGGAGACCACCCTGCTCTGTCTGACACTCTTTAGCTCTGGGGATGTGGGCAGGGGGAAGGTCAGGATGACCCCTGTAGTGATGGGCATTACTCAGGAACTCACAACAGTGGCTATTTACCAAAACATAAGGATTGATTTTTCTATATTAACAACCAAAAGGCCATACAAGTGCCCCCTTCCAAATATGTACCATAATGGATGGAAAATGAGACAAGTGGAAGAGCCCAGCACGTAAGAAACTCCAGAAATTCCCAACAATAAAAGACAGTCATAAGGGCAGAATTATGAGTCTTGACATCTCTATTTAAATGCAAATCATCTGAGAGAGAAACTCCTCAAGGCATTAGAACTTACTATCACATTGGTACCTGTTAATTGAAGAAGACAGCCAGTGGACATCATAAAAAGCAAGGCAAAACCCTGGAGGCAAGAGACTGGCCTTGACGTTTGTAAAACTAAGAACAACTGGAAAGGTGGCAGGGTTCTGGGGTGGCCTGGAGTCCTGAGAAGCACAGAGAAAATATTTAATGCCATCTAGCTGACCCATGTACCTCTTTTAGCCAAGTGGTTCATGCAAAGTTGTACTAGTGAAATTCAGCCACAATATACAGGCTGATGCCATTTCTGGTTTGGTTTCCCCTCCCCCATAAGTAAGCAAATTAATTCAATGCTGTCAAACTTTCTCCAACTATTTCTTTAAAGACATATTGATCAACAGTTATTTAAGGTAGGGCTTTTAATAGCCAAAACCTCTTACAGAATTTTAGATTTCCTTGCAAGCAAACCATCACACCATTTGTTTTAAAGATGCTTAAGGAAGTGGCTCAACTGAACCCTAGTGAAATAACCACAGACAATTAAGGTAAAAGAAGACAAATCACTCAGACTTGCAGAGCCATATAAATGAATCAGTACTACCAAGAACGCCTTTTTGAGAAAAATCCAGCAAACTATCTTAAAAAGTGGATTAGATGGTCTCATAACCCTCATTCTGATTTGTACTAACTTCACATTCACACAGGATCTCTGTTACTCAATAAGGTCTGTGAGCATTCTGGTCTTTGTAAATATGTATCTGATGATGAAAATTATTTTAGAAATCACTGTTCATGAACAAGATTTTGTGCATCAATGAGGCAGATTGTAAGCTAATTAAACTCAGTTACATCGGAAAACTTTCTCTCCCTTCCTTTTCAATGCATTTGAGTTTAACATTACAAATTCTTTAATATTGTTTTTCTTATAGAAGCATCAATCCCACCAGATAGGTGTCATTACTTTTCCCAATTGAAAAATTTTAAATCTCAAGAGCTATATGTTTTATAACAGACAATGCATATGCGGATGGAAATAGGGTGTCTCTCATTAGAAAGCTGGAGGTGGGGGAGTAGACTCTCAATTCCAATAATTATAGACTGTTGTTCCTTGAGATTAAGCCCCTGTAGGGGAAAGAGAATTAAAAACAAAATCTTCTCATAGTATTAAAATGCTCTTTTCTATTTCAGTTCTACTTTTATTCTCCCACTTCAATGACTTGTGAAAGGGACAATAATATTATGCCAGAAGAATTGATAACTGGTAAGCGGGGAGGAAAAAGTCAAGAAGCTCAAGAGTTAATATCCAAGATGCAGAAAACAACAAATTTAAAAATCAGCCCAGGAAGTTAGAATCTTTTGAAATTTTTGGATGAAACACACAGAAAAGCTGAATGTCCCACGTAACTTGGAGGTAAGCCCTTGAGCATCCAGTAGACAAAGTTGGGACAATCACCCTGGAGAGACATGGAAGGCTGGATGCTGGGGTGAAGGATGCATAGGAAAAGACAAGAAGAATTAGATTTCTTCCAAATAAGCACTCCTACACGTTGATGAAATGGTATACTAGACCCGTGGTCAGCAAACTGCGGCTCGCAAGCCACATGCGGCTCTTTGGCCCCTTGAGTGTGGATCTTCCACAAAATGCCACAGCCTGGGTGAGTCTATTTTGAAGAAGTGGCATTAGAAGAAGTTTTAAAAATTTGGCTCTCAAAAGAAATTTCAATAGTTGTACTATTGATATTTGGCATTTGTTGACTGAGTTTGCCATCCACTGGTAACCCACAACCTGGGGCCTGGCTTTCTGGATTCAAACCCAGTTACAACAATCTTGAGAAAGTTACTTAAGTCTCCTAAGACATAAAATGACAACAATGAGAGGATCTAACCCTTAAGGTTGCCGTTAAGGATTACAGGAATAATCCTTGAAAGTGCTTACAGCAGGTTCTGACAAACATTTTATGCTGTAAAATTTTTACTAAATAATAAAATGGAAAAAAATAAAATATTTATGAGATGTGTATGTAAATGGGACTGAATTAATGTCATGTAACCTATTTGCATGAATACCACTTAGGACATTCAGAAGCCATATGCCTTCTTTGAGCCCCAATTTTAATTTACTGAGGGAACCCAAAAGATCGAAGGTCACCATCTTCTGACTCCCCAAGACTTTCCTGTCCATGCCTCCAGGAGCTGGGGCATCCCTGAGCCAAAGCTCCCACCCTTCAAGTCAGCAGCAGGAACAGTTAAGCAGGAAATGTGATTAAACTAAGGTCCTGCCAGTACTTCCCCGTGCTTATTTTCAGAATGGTTTAATTAAAGTTTCTAACATGGAGAGAGCTATTTCTGTTCCTCTATTCAGAACTGGTTGTGGAGAAAAACTGAAATAGGCTGTTTCAGTCCATTTGTGACAATATAGTTGTACAATTAAGCTGGGAGGATACAAAGAAAGTCTATATAATTTTCCTTCTTATAGAGGTATTCATTAGAGAACAGATTGAGGTCTCAGGTGGAATAATGTTGGAACAAACCAGTCAGAGGAGAACACAGTGGTTTCAAAATGTTCAACGTGGACTCAACGTGCAAAATTTTAATAATGTCCCTGATTAGCAATTCATTCTAAAATGCTACAGAATGATCAAACTGAATTCATTAATGCACTGTGCTTTTTAACTACTACTTGTTTCAGCTATTATGCTTAAATATTTCTATAGGTTATAAACACATATGCATTATTACTTATAACTCAATAATCTGCAAAGGATTTGGAGACTCCAGTCAGTTGTTTTATCTATCCTGGGAAATGGATACCTTATATGAGAAAACATCCAGGGGCTATGCCAGCTTTCTGAAAGGAGCTGAAAAGAGTGTGTCTGTGAATTCTAAACAGTTTTTCTCTCAGGACTCAACAAATCCCAACAGGCTATGGAGCTTGTATGTGTCTTCCCTCAGCCTGGAGCCAGGCATGGCTAGAGAACCATTTATTCAGTCTGCAATGCGCCAACTCCATTTGTCAGCTGGCCTGAGCAGGTGAGCGATGGCAGGACCTGTCGGTCACCTGGAGGGTAGCAGCTGCTCTGAGCTCTGAAGCGGCTCCAGTGGGAGCGGCAGCCTCACCGTGTGAGCCAGGAAGCCGCTTCCTCCCCTCCACATGGATGTGTATTCAGCCTCCACGCACCTGGGCCAGGGCTTTGGGCACCATCCATTATGCCTGTGATCACACAGGTCTCCAGCTTCCTGGGGAGCTAAGGTGAGGGATGCTTAATTGCACTGCAAAATAGCTTTTGCAGGAACAGATGTAGCCTTTCACATTCTGGTGACTTTGGGGAAGGGGTGGGAAGAGGAAAGAGGAGGGAAGGTAAGGGATCAAAAAGGAGAAGGAAGCAGAGGAAT
>PVJN01033436.1:0-23443 GCA_004026805.1 Lasiurus borealis | reverse complement strand
ATCTTCCCATTGCCCCCCCCCCTCCCAGGCATAGCCCAACCCCCCCAGTGTCTTGTGTTCATTGGTTATGCTTATATGCATGCATACAAGTCCTTTGGTTGATCTCTTATCTGCCCCACTTCTCCTTAATCTTCCTGCTGTAATTTGACAGTCTGATGCTTTACTGCCTCTGTATCTACCCTTTTGTTCATCAGTTTATGATGTTATTTATTATCCACAAGTGAGTGATATCATGTGGACTTTCTCCTTCATTGACCGGCTTATTTCACTTAGCATAAGGCTCTCCAGTTCCATCCAGGTTGCTGCAAATGGTAAGAATCCTTTTTAATGGCAACATAGAATTCATCCTCCCTTTCCTATCTACTGCTTATGTATTCATATATCTGGCTCCTTAGCGGGCCTCAAGGGCTCTTTGTGGGGGAATCCCCTCTTCTGAGAAGCCACCCTTGCCAAATCTAGTCTAAGTATTCCTTTTCAGGGCCATGCGTTTACCTTTATCACAACATTCCACTCTATTTCAGTTGCCTTTTTGCTTTTGTATCTTCTCCGTTAGACCATAAATTCCTTTAGGGCAAAGACCAAATAATATCAGATGAGCCTTTTTATCTACAGCGCATGGAACAAGGCCTGCCCTATAGAAGGCACTGACTCAATAAATACTGTTGACTAGGAAAAACAAAAACAGAAACATGTGAAAAGAATGTCTCCAAACTTTAGTTGTCCAGTAAAATCAGTAGGTGATTATACTCATCCCACTTATATATCCTGTGCTTTCTCTCACCTTCACTTTTTATATCTGTAATTAGCAGAACCTACCAATCTTGCCTTCTAAATATTTCTTTTCTATTGCCACTTTTTTTTTATCTCTACTATCATCACCTTAATGCAGTACCTCATTTTTCACGAAGACAATATTGCAACAGTCCCCTAACTGGTCTCCCAGTTGCCATAAATGTCTATTAAACTGAAATGGTTGACTTGTTTAAAGTAACACTCTTATTTTTAAAATAAATCAACTTGCAAGTACCTTCTGCCCACCTACAATGTGCACCATTATGTGCTTTGGGGGAGTCAGAGGAAGTAGAGCATAAAAATGACCACTTTACCCTCCAAACACTATAAAGTAGACAAGTAGACCTATGAGAAAGTGCTCCTCAAAATGCATAGAAATCAATGGAGGTTCTGCTAAAATACAGTCAGTAGGTCTGGAGTGAGGCCTGAGATTTTGCATTTCTAACAAGTTCCCGGGTGATGGAGATTCTGCTAGACTATAAATCACCGTTTGAATAGAGATATTAAAACCCATTAAGTGCCTTAGAGGCACCTCATAGTGAAGATTCTAAGAGTAGTCAAGCTTCAAGGAGGCAGTAGGAGATATAATGAAAAACTCTCTATGGTGCGCTTCTCATATCCTCTCTAAAGCCTTCCTGAATCTTTCTGGCATAATCACCCTACTGCTCTGTCTCTCAACCACTTATCCATCTTCTAAAGTACACTCTGAAAGATCTTTCTAAAATACAAATCCTTCTGTTTCATCTCTGGGCTTGAAAACTATTAGTGTCTTTCCATCATCTGCTACAGAGATCCCAGATTTGGAGGGCCACCCATCCGGCCTTCCCAGATCTCCAGCCTCAATTTCTACTGTTTTCACCGTATATAATCCAACTTTCCTGGCCTCCACCACATTCTTACTCCTGCTTTTCACAGACTGCGGCCTTTGCCTGCAAAGCCCTGGCCCCATTGTTTATGAAGCAGAGGGTAAACCTCATTCAGAGGAAACTCTCCTCCCATGGCTAGCCTTCACCAGCCAGAAAGAGTTAGGTATTTCAGTGCCCTTTTAAGTTCCATAGCATATAACACATTGCATTCTTCTATTTATTTTTATACCATTCCTATGTGAGCTTCTCTTTGGAAAGATATGAGTTTCATCTGTCTTTACATTTTCTACCTATAAGGCTATGTTTAAAAAACATAGAAGATATTTCAATAACTATCAGTTAAAAGAATGAATGAATGAATGAATCCTAACTAGATAGTTCCTCTAATATTTCTATTTACTAGAAAATAATTTAAGATGGCATTAAAACAAAACCGGTGCATGTTGTAATGAGATTTCAATGTACAGAGGAAGTAATGTTGGCATGAAAGCACAGAAGAAAGAGAAGATAGAGGAGAAAATTGCTAAGAAACATTCACTGCATTGAGGAGGGAGAAAACAGACATTTATTACATGTTAGGTCCCTCTGCATGTCCTCACCACCCCCTCTCCCCCGCCACACACACACATTCATAATATAAGCTGCATTAAAATTTTATCAAATTTAGCCGATCTCAAAATAGCAACAGAAAAGACAGGAAAGTGTATGAATACTCCTTCTTTTTAAGCGACTTTATTATTTGTCTAGGTCCTGGAAGTTGTGTCTCAGATACTGGATTGAACAGAAATGAAAGGTCTCATGGTGAGAGCAGTCGATGTTCCTCCTATTTATAGAAGGCATGGCTGTGCTTATAGACAACATAGGTGAATTATTATTTTTCAGTTGAAAGCAAAGCTCAACCTCGAATGTCAAAGAGCAATTCAAAGATGATCCTGAATAAAAATAAATCATGCCCCATAGTAACTCATGAGAAAACTACATAAATGATTATATTGGCAAAAGGGAAGGATATCTTTAGCATCTTTTCTAGACCATTGCTCAATAGAAAAGTATAAAAGTCAAAAACGTTAGACAAAGTGATAAGCAGTCAAACAGATGAATAGTTTAAAAGATTACCTGTCATTTACACTGAATAGATTATATTCCCAGAATTATTGTTACCCAGAAATCTTAGATCATTAATATAAAAGGAACTTGGCAATGAGCAAAATAATTTAAAAGTATTCAGTATAACTCACTCCAAACAAAAGACACTAAGCCAAAAATTAATGTAAGTAGAAATATCAATGGGTAGTTATTCACATTATAAAGAATAGCACCACATTACATGAGGATTAATCTCAGGGTTACTACAAATACTTTTCTATAGTAATTAAATGTATGCATTTTAATTATACACTCCCAAATTATAAAATAGTACTTTCCTATATCACCCTTCATTTTCATCGTTTTAGCCCTAGAACTTTAGAGTGCCCACCAGGTTGTAAGTTCAATATGTTCTGAAGTTGAATAAAACTGAGTTTTAACTAGCTATCATGTCAATCAATCAGAACACCTACCTATATGCTGAGCACTGCACTGAGGGAAACAGAAGAAACAGAGAACCTTGAAGTGCAGTCAGAGGACAGTACTATCAATAGGAACAGTGAAGAACTGTGGATGCCAGTAGGTAAGTTCTATCAGGCAACTCAGGATGAAATTGCTGTTGGGTTTCAGGGTTGAGTAACTTTACACTTCAGGCATGTCTTACGGATTCAGGGATGGAAAGATTTAAAAAAACACACAACTAAGAATGCACTAAAAGAAGAGAAATGCAGAGTGAAAAGTTGTGAGAAGATGTAAAGCTCTCCAGACTCAGGAAAGGATATGATCATAGACCTGGAGGCAGGTATCATTATAGCACACAAACAATTAAGATTTGAAGGGGACCCTTGATATTTACAGTATTCACATCCTGCCCAATTGTTTTCAAAGGCCCTGCTGTACAGCTCTCTGATGATGTTATGTTGGTTGAAGCCTCCTCGAACTAACTTGATTCCATACTTTCAGACACAAATGTTCCTGCCTCTTTCAAGTCTTCCTAGATCCTCACTCTCCCATCACATTCTGTCTATATCCAGGGATAATTCTCTATATTGGCCATAATTACATATAGTCATTCTACCAGCTTCTACTACTTCCCTTTCTGCTATCCAATAGAATTTTCTGTGATGACAAAAATACATCTGCACTGCCCAGTACAAGATCCGTTTGGCTACTGAGCATTTGAAACATAGATACTGTTACAGAGGAACTGATTTTTTTTATTTTCTTGAATTTTAATAGATTTAAATTAAAATTTAATTAACCACATGTGGCTAGTAACTGCTGTATCATAAAGTGCAATTCTAGACTGTGAGCATCTTAGAGAAACAATGGAATATTATTACCCATAGATATCAGCATATTTAATTGTGATAGGTATTCAATAAAATTATGTTTAATTAATTAATTAATGATAAAATATGAGTGGATCCTAGTGTAAATATGGCAAATTGATGAATATAAATATTAGAACCATGAAAATGTTACAAATTTTAATGGCACTTGAATATAAATATTGAAAGATTAGTAGAGAAAATAATGTGGCATGAGTGAAGTTTACTTTTTAAAAATTATTGGTATTGTTGGCATAGAATAGAAATAAACTCCAAAACCTGCTAAGACACTGGTGCTTCAAATTATTTGTACATTTATATTTTATACATAACTTGTACCCTTATAATTGTACTGTCTTCATTATATATAAATCTTCAAACACTAAACTGTTTGAGAACACGGACTTTTGATCTTATTGTAACTCAGTTTCTAACATAAGGCCAGTACATAGTAGGCACTCAATACTGTGTATTGAATATGTAAAATGAATGACAAAACAGGAAATAACCTATTTCAATAAAATTAGGAGATTTGATGTTCAGAAAGGAAGAATAACTACCGCAGAGGTCCTAAGTGACTATCATTAATGATGCATTGTGCAACATTTACTATATGAGTGCATTTATACCTTGAGAAACCTTTAAATGTAATTTCACATAACTTTTCCTAAAATAAATCACAATTGTCTTTTTATTCCTGTCCCCTACCCGTTGTTCTATACCGTCCCATTGCTTTTACCTTTAAATATGGTTTCAGCCTCTTTGACCCATTCATTATTTCTTTTAATATTTCTGTGACCTTAAGAGAATAGAATTAAGTTCCTTTTACTTTCTCATAGTAGGTATTTAAGAGTATGCAGGGATAAAAATGTCACCAAAAACTAATCAGAACTTAATTGAAGAAGTTTTGCCTAATGCTTCTACTTCTAACCTAACATCTTGACCAGCATATCTAATTCATCATTTCTGATAGATTGAAATCTGATTATATGTGCCAGCCAGGGCTGCTCCTCAGAGCATAATTATCCTGTAAAGTCAGAAGGGATTATTTTCACTTCACCCTTGGTAAATGCCAAGTTTGGCTTCCGTCTTTCCTTTTTTTTTTTTCTTCTTTTCTCCAGTTGTCTTAAAAGTCATTAAGAAAGCAGATATTTATGCTGGTGAATAAATCATACATTGTAATTCCAAAGATACTTGTTAATCACTTATTGTATAGACTTGTGTTTTGAGAGATATAGAGATACCTGACCTCAAACAATACAGTGTCTTCTGGCTTATAAGATATGTGTAAAATGAGTTACAAAGTAGAAGCTGATAAGTTCAGCACAATTGTTTAGAGCACAGACCTGGAAAAACAGCCTTAGATTTGCATCTTGGCTTCCCTATTATGAGCTGTGTGACATTAGACAAGATACATAACCTCTCTGAGCTTTACTTCCCTCACCTGAAAAATAAGAAATACTGATTTTTTGTCTCTGAATTATTGAGCTATAATCTGAATAAAACCAAGCCCTCTTCTCAGGGGGTGGATGAGAGAAGCCAAGCATGCATATACCTTGCATTGTCCTGTGTCTGACATACATGTATGACACTTAACCAGTAGCTGGCACAAAGCAAAATGTTTGCAAACTTTATTTAGAGAAATAATGATTTTGGCTCTGTGATGACTTGAATTTTATCTGAGACTAAAAGATTGGTAGGATTGAGATGTAGACAGTGTAAAAAGTCCAGATATGAAGAAAAGAGCACAGGCTATACAATAACTCAAAGGCCAGGAGATTTGTTGCAGACTATTAACTTTCCTAATAATTATATTTATCTAGATATTGGGTGCCTATGGTATGAAGCGCCATGCTAGGTGTCTTGGGGAGGGATGACACAAATAAATGGCCTCTACCCTTATAGGAGTAACTGAACTAGTAGAGGAAAATATGGACAAAGAGAACATGGTGTGGGGTAAAAAGAAAACAGGCTATAGGACAAGGGCTCAGTGAGAGCTCAGTGTAGAAGCAGCCCTCCTTGCTGTCCCAGATTGGGTCATTTCTTGTGGTTAATAGTTGATTATTTTCTTCTCATCTAGTAGTCATAAGACCCCAGAGAGAACTTCACATCACATTCCAGTAAGATGCTTACTACCTCAGATCAAAAGATTGGGAATTTGTAAGCACAAAGTTGTTTAGAAAATTTGGCAACCATAATAGGAAGAAAATCAAATCCAACAAGAATCTCAAAAAAGCCTTCTGTCTTTTAGGATATGGCCTAACATGGGAGCTTCTTAGAAGTTAAGAATGATGACATTATAACTATTGTAGGTCCACCTTGACTTGATGGGCCTATGGAAAAACCACTATTTATGAGTAACTCCCACCATGATTTTCTCCTTGGTAGAAATAATATTGTGGGTTTACTGGGAGGATGGGCTCCTAGATGCCAGGGCCTATTCTTCAGTAACCTTTGTGTCCTTCACAGTAAGCACAGCTCTCAGCACACAGTAGATACTCATTACATATTTATTGAATGAATGAACCAGTCAACATGTTATTGAATGAATAAAAAATGAAAAGTCTTGTAAAATAATATTTTTAAAACCTGGAGAGTATTATGATATAACTGATATAAGCCAGTAAGAGAAAGACAAATAACATATAATTTCACTTATATGTGGAATCTAGTAAGCAAAATAAACTAACAAACAAAATAGAAACCGACTAATTGATACAAAGAATTCACTGACAACTGATCGATAGGAGGAGGGACAGGAGTTGGGTAGAAAAGGTGAAGGGATTAAGCAAAAATAAATAAAATAACTCATAGACAGACAACAGTATGATGATTACCAGAGGAAAGGGAGATGGAGGAAGCTAGGAGAGGGATAAATGGAGATGTAAGGAGATGTGAAGCATACCATATAATATGCAGCTGATGATTATAGAATTATACTCCTAAAACATATATACTTATATTAATCAATGTAAAACAAATAAATTATCCAAAGAATAAAGTTTTGAAGGCAGAACTAACAGCTGCTGAATGATTTCAATCATTAAAATCATATTCATGACATCACCATATGTTTGTGTAGCACTTCATGCTTTCCTGAACTTCTTTGGATATTTTGTCCTGGTTTTTAGTTTGATGTTTTGTAGTTTTTAGTTTGATGGTATGTTTAATATTTTATAAAATAAGTGTATGTTCACCCAGAATATTTGAGGAAATGTAATGGTATAAAGTAATCCTATATAATAAAAGCCTAATGTGCCAAATGTACAGTCATCTGGTAGTTCATTCAACCAATCAAAGTGTAATATGCTAATGAATACTAAGTCTGCTCAACTGCTTGCCATGATGTGCACTGACCACCAGGGTGCAGATAGTCAACTGGTCAACCACTCTCAATGACATACACTGACTATCAGCAGGCAGATACTACTATTGGTAGGTTAGCTTGCTGCTGGAGTCCATCTTGTCAGGACTGGAAGCTCTCCCACCTCTCTCCCTGGTCCCAATTATGCATCATTGAGGTCCCTCAGCCTGGCCTGTGCCTTTCTGCAATCCAGGACCCCTCAGGGGATGTTAGAGAGCTGGTTTCCACCTGATCCTACCTACAGGCCAGGCTGAGGAACGCCACTGGTGCATGCATTCGTGCACAGGGCCTCTAGTATCCAATAATAGCTAATCTATACTAATAAAAGGGTAATATGCTATTTAGAGTGGATGTCTTCCAGATGTCCTTTCGAACAAAGCCGCAGCAGCTGTGAAGGCCCCAGGCTCAGGCCAGCAGTGGCAGTAGCAGTGGGATAATGGGGGTGGTACCTTCCCCTAATCTCCCAGGTCACTTCTCATAGAGGGAGGTCAGACTGCGAGTTAGGCTGGGGGCCAAGGTAGAGGCAGTTAGGGGCAATCAGTCCAGCAGTGGAGCAAGTTAGGGTGATCATACCAGCAAGTGGATAAGTTAAGGGCAATTAGGCTGGCAGGGGAGCAAGTTAGGCTCAATCAGGCCAGCAAGGGGGCAAGTTAGGGGTGATCTGGCAGACAGGCAGGCAGGCAGGTGAGAGATTAGAAGCCAGCAGTCCCAGATTGCAAGAGGGATGTCCAACTGCTGGTTTAAGGATCGGGCCTAAAGCAGCAGTTGAACATTCACCAAAGGGTGTCAGATCAAAGGGGTACAGGCCCGGCTGAGGGGCCCCCTTTTCCCCCATGCACAAATTTCATGCACCGGGCCTCTACTATAATAATAACAATAATGACAAAAAGATGAGCTACCATTTATTGAGCAGTTGCTAAATACCAACCGGTACAAAAAAGTATTTTCACACGCCATCTCATTTTATTCACACAATGCTACAGTGGAGGAAACTTGAAGTTAGAAATCTTAGAAAGAATATAGAAGATCATAGAGCAGGGAAAAGCAAGACTAGGCTTGGAACCCAAGTCTGTCTGCCCCCAAATTCCATGCTAAGTACCCTACTAAACTGCCTCCTTGGTCCTAAATAACAACAATAATGACCACAACACCTAATACTATTTATTCATCCATCATATGTTCTACATATTGGATCTTCATTGTATCATTTACCTGTAGGGTTGGTTATCTTGTTTTCCAGAAGAGTAAACTGATCCTTAAAGAATCTTAGCTCCTTGTACATATTTACAAAGCTAGTCAGTGGTAGAATGGAGAATGTCTATACGCACTATTTTACATTGTTCCCCCAGCTAACAGAAGCCTTTACATGTGGTAAACATTGCATGTATTATAAAAGGAATGCAAAGTTATCAGGCTTGTTTTGCCCATTCATGATTCAAGTCTACTTTAGAAATCCACTTCTTGGTCTCTTCAAGTTTATGGTAAAGATATGTTCAAAAATATATTTTTATTGATTTCAGAGAGGAAGGGAGAGAGAGATACAAATATCAGTGACGAGAGAGAATCATTGATTGGCTACCTCCTGTATGCCCCCTGCTAGGGATCAAGCCTGCAACCTGGGCATGAGCCCTGGTCATGAATCCAACCATGACCTCCTGGTTTATAGGTCAACACTCAATCTCTGAGCTATGCCAAACTGGCCATAAGGATATTTTTTAATCTAAGTAAGCAGACCTGTGTAGTGATCTCCCTAACATATTTTTGCTTTATCAAAATTCCACCAGCTTTTAGGAAATACTATTTGGTGTCATAAGCACTGCTGTGTTATGCATGTGAAAAGAAGTAATCGAATTTATTAGTAAATAGTGAATTGAACAGCTATGCTTCCTTTTAAGTCCTGAGTCGAATTATACAGCTAGAAAGCAAAAGACAAAGAAACAAAGATATTTTTGCTCCACAGTTTGTTCTTGACAGAGATCAAATAGTGAGGCTGGCTTGCAACTCTGTGACCTCTCATTATATGAAAACCGTGTCACTTGCCAAAAATGAAACTACAAATCACATTTTGTTTGATAGTGTTCATATACTTGTTTGAACAGGCCACCTCGATCAAGCAATGAAGAAAGTGCTGACAGGTGTTGTCTACTTAGAAAAACTAAAATTGCAATGAAGCACAAGAACTGGAATCATTAAGAGTACTTAGATGCAATATCCCAGACTTTGGAGCTTAAAATACTATTTCAGATTTTATTTCTTTTTCTGTTTGTTTTTTAATATAATAAATTTTTATTGTTCAGATTATTATAATTGTTCCTCTTTTTCCCCCCATAAGTTCCCTCCAGCTCACACCCCTCCTTCTGCCCTTACCTTCCCCCCATATGAGTCTCACCTGGAACTGGGGTTCAATACAGTCGGGAGTTTCTAACTCCCTCCCACTAGAGGAAGCCAACCAGGCACCCCGCCACCCATCTTCTCCACACAAATGTGTCCATACCTCAGCTTTTTGCAGCTTCTCTGAGTCTCCGTGAGCCCCTCTTTTTCCTTCTAGTTGTAGAATTTCCACTCAGCCAGCTTTCCTGTGGTTCTGGATGATGTATGTTCTGTTTTTTAGCTGAGTTTTGAAATTGTGTGAGGCAGCAATTTAGGTGTTCACCTATGCCGCCATCTTAGTTTCTCCTCTTTTTCTGTTTTTTTTTTCTTCTTCTTTTTTTGTGGGTGTTTTTTTTTCACTTTCAAAGGTCAATTTTCAAATAAAATAATGTAAGTGCTTGAGCATCATACATATCTATGAAATTTAGCTCAAGTACATTTTCAATTCTGCAATGAGTTTTATTAAAACTTCTTGTTAATGCCTTTTTAGAGATAAATTTTTATTGATTTCAGAGATAAAGGGAGAGAAAAGACAAAAACATCAATGATGAGAGAGATTCATTGATCAGCTGCCTCTTGCAGTACCCCACTGGAGATGGAGCCCGCAACCCCAAGCATGTGCCCTAACAGGGAATTGAACTGCGATCTCCTATTTCAAAGGTGGATACTCAACCACTGAACCATACTGGCTGGCCTTGTTTATGCCTTTTGACAGAAGTTTATTAAAACAGACAAACATGACTGTGGCTTATTTAAAGCCAATAATACATAGACTTCAGTCTGTTGAGCCTAAACCCTGAAATCCCATGTGTTGACCATTATAGCAAGATACTCAGAGCAGATGTATGTTTGACAGTACAGAGAGTGGAAAAAAAATGCTGTTTTATTTGAAAAGTTCATAAAACAATTACTCTAATAGGGTGTTAAAAACATTTGAAAAATTTTATCTTAAAATATTTAAAATCTTAAACAGAAAACTTGCTTACTCTGTTTTTAATTTTTTGAAAAATTATTGAGTTCAATCAAGTAACCAGAGTTTTTTACCTGATTGCTGACTAATAGTTTCTTCAGGGAATACTGCGTTTTCAACTAGTTGCTTTGGTGTTCTATCTAAGATGCAATTTGAGGTAAGATTAAATTTGTATTGAAGTCATTGATACTATATGGATATTATAACTCATGAATTTTGTTCTCAAAAAGTCACAGATATATTTATTTGCGTATGCATGGAATATCTGTTCATCAAGTTCATGCTTTGGGCTTAGTTTTGAACTAAACTTCCACAGAGGCATATATAAACTGTAGACCATGTAGTTTCTGCCATGACACTACATTGTTTTATGTGTTTGTTCTTATTTTCTTCACTGGCTGTAAGTTCTTAGGGAAAGCTATATAGCTTTATGTATTCCCCAAAATACTTCTCACAAAAAACACATGCAATAAACTAAAAAAGTGTTTGTCAATGAAAGGTACTATCTCATTGGTATATAATTATCTTTCCTCTCACTAAGCTACTAAAAGTTTGGCATCATTTTCTTTCCCATCTTTGTATCTGTAGTGCCCTGTAGAATGCCTAATGCTTAAGGAGTATTAAAAAAAATAATTGGTGAGACACATAAAGTCATCTTCCCATGTTTTTGAAAAACATTTACTAAGCATTTATTATTTGCCAGTGATTGTGTATTTAGGTTAATAAGTAATAATGATAAAATAGAAAATTTTAAGAATAGCTAATAGTTAAGCATGCACAGCATGTCAGAGATTCTGCTAAGTCCCAACACTTGTGACTAGAGTTGAAATTTGAACCCAATCTTTTGAGACTGTGTTCTTAGTTGTTAGCTATAACTTTGTATTATTTTAAGTATATTATGATGTACATCCTTACATGTAAATATTTTGTAATGCTACTTGAGATAAATTCCTAGCTGGGGAATCCCTGAGTCAAAGAATGTGAAAATTTGCAAAACCCTTGATATGTTTTGCTCTACAAATACACTAATTCTATCCTCCTGGCAGAATATTAAAATGATTAATATTTCATTAACACTATTCCCAACATTGGGCATTATTATTTAAACTTTCAAATGTAAACAAATGGGATCTTATTCTCCTTTATATTTTTTATTAATAATGAGATGCCTTATATTTCCACTAATTGTGAGGATTAAATAAAAGAAGACATAAAGGGCTTAAGACAATGTATGACTCATTCTAAGTATAAACGTTAGGTACTCTCAGTAGTAGTAGTGGTAATAGTATAAAGAGTGAGGATGGATGTGTGGTCAAGGCCATCTTCTCTTAAAAGCACAATATTCTAATTCTGGGAAATCTGAACTAAGTTGCAGAAGGAAGCAAGTCTGGATAGTTTAGAAAGGTTGTCCTATAGTTCAAAATCTAGGAGACTTCCTTTCAGTCTGATCCTTTCACTGGGCAAATGCCTCATCAATATATGCATACAACAGTTAGATGAGATTTGCTGTGCACAACTCTCAAAAATGTGTTATGAAAGGCTCATGGAAAGAAACTGTCCACATTATCATTATGGCACCACAAATTTTACCTGTTTATGTCTTCTGCAGAAATTTAGATTCAAACATTTATTGAGGTGCCCACCGTCTGTTAAAGCACTTGTTCTAGTTTTTTGAACTCCCTGTTTCAATGTTACATAAAAATGTACTCAACAGCTGTGAAGGAGGTACTATTATTTATAGAGTAGCATTATTTAAACAAGAGGAAGCAAATGCCATAGGAATTTGATGTTTGCCCAAAGCCTACAGTTATCAATATGTTAAAACTGGCATTTTTTCCCTTGCTCATGGCCTTTTCTGGACATCTAGGCATATGGAGAGCTCTCCCAGGAGACCAGATTTAACAGGTGAAATAGTAGAGTTCTAGTCTTCCCAGCAGAGGCCTCTGGTCTAACATGAATGCATCAGTAGCCCTGAATTTGAATTCAGCCCCATCCCCCCACCACCGCACCCCTCACCTCCACTCATTGTATTTCCTTGGACAAATTCCCTTTTTCCTCAACTGTAAAATGAAGATAATAACAGCCACTTTGGTGTGGTAAGGCAAGAAGAACGGTGACTGCTTTAAATCTCCTAGAATGTGGTCAGCAAACCATGGCTCCAAGTCACATGTGGATCTTTGGCCCCTTAGGTGTGGATCACATGTGGCTCTTCCACAAAATACCATGGCCTGGATGAGTGTATTTTGAAAAAAAAATGGTATTAGAAGAAGTTTAAGTTTAAAAAATTTGGCTCTCAAAAGAAATTCCAATCATTATACTATTGATATTTGGCTCTGTTGACCAATGAGTTTGCCGACCACTGTAGCACATAATAATAATGTATAATTATTGCTAGTAATAACTCAGACACTGGCCACTCAACTTCTAAGGACTGAATACTGTGTTCTCAAGTCAACTGTTTCAAAATTAACATCAAATCTTAACTCCACATCCTGACCCAGAAAGAGACCTCCATCACTGTTTCTGTCACTTAAGCAATAAAGTTAGCCAAGCACTCACCGTGCTCAGGCTTCACTGAGGTGCTGTGGAAGGCGTTAGGATTATTCAGACCCAGATTCTGCCCTAGGAGTCTTTACAGTCTAGCAGGGTAGGTGAGATGTGAACATCAATAATCGGTACACAGGGTAGAAAGTGGCGAAGGCTTTCATAGGACAGAGTTCAGAGAAAGTGCTATACATGTTGAAGAAAGATTGCTTTCAACTAATAAAGGTCCCAAGGTAGTAATATTAACAACCCTTTCCTCTTAAATGGGCTTTTATCTGGAACTAAAATCTCATTCCAAGCTCCTTCTCAGCCATTAAATTGAGCACTTTTATCTTACTGGACCCTGAACAGTCCAGTTAGGTCTCTTCTCACTAGTTATTCTCCTTCACCAGTAGGCATTCATATTCCAATTGTACAGGGTATAAAGCACTGATAACTTTTTCTCTCATCCTAGAGAAATCGTGGCCTCAATATCTACAAATGTGTATGTCCTGAGAGCAGAAATTGGCTCCAGTTTGTTCTTGCCTCTGCTAAAGTCACTTTTTCCAGGTCTCCTGCTGCTCAGTTCTGTCTTCTCTGTACTGCACCACATGGCCTCCCCTCAGTAAAGGCAGGTCACAGGCACCTTGCCTACCCAATGGATGGGGGAATTAACAATTGCAACCTGGAGAGTCAGGGATTGCAAGTTTGAATGGGTTAAGATCCAAACAGAAGTAGCAATCAAAATGTCAAAAAAAATCCTCAAATTCTTCTTAGAGCTAAAATGAAAGGAAAAGCCAACATTGAAGATTTCTTATATATAAATTTCTCCCGAGGGCTATCAACTAAAGCATATGCCTAGAGTGTGAGTGGAAGAATCTTCACGTATGGACAAGATAAGCAAGTTGCTACTGTTCTACTGCTTTTAACTCCTTCCCAAGGTTCTCTTTTACCTACTTTGCCCAGACCTTTAAGGTGAAGTATATGGTTGCAGACAATTTTTTTTTCCTTTTGGAGTTCTATTTTTCATTCAAATTTCTTTATATTCATTTTTTTTCTCTCTGCTTCTTAATCTTTGATCATCCTTTTTCTTATGCTTCTCTTTGCATTCTCCATGTCTTCATTTCTCTTCTTATATCCTCAATCTACTTTCTTATTTTACTCTTTTGGTATGTCCCTGTCTCTCCATGTCTTTCTTCTTTTTTTCTTATCTCTGTCTCTTGAAACATGTCTTCTGTGCAGGATACTCAAGGCACTTGAAGAATTTGGAATACAAACCTGGATACAAACACAAACCCTGTTGGCCTATTAAACTAAACACAGAGGGCAGGGTGTGATGTTTTGCTCCTGTCCCCCTGTTCCTCTTAAATTGTCCCATCTATTTCCAAATGAAAAGACTGCTAATGATCATGATCCAGCAAGCTCACAGTGTAAATGGAATTCAATGATCTGCTGTTCTGGTGCACAAAAGCCTTTGTGTTAGCCAGCCTGTACCAGGTGGTGAAAATTGCATTACTCCCTTTTTCCCTAAACTTCAGGATGTTTCTCAACAAAAAAACAAAAACAAAACACACAAACAAACTGAAATATATTGTGAAACTCAAAGGATTTTATCTAAAAGAGCAGAGATTCCATGAAATTCTATTTTCTTTTCCTTACTGTTTAAGTTGCCATTATTTTTTCTGTAATGTCGGCTATGTTGCATGTATGGTTTCAACCTGGGTTCTCTCTGTTCCCTATGACTAGACTTTGCCTGAAACTCATAATCCTGCCTATTTTTCAGAATATTCAGTTTTCCATGGCAACAGAGATGCAAATGAAGATTTCTGTCATTACTGTGGGAAAGTGGAGGAGAACCTGAGTGTGACTCATCCAAAAATCTGTTATTCAACAATAAATAGCTGCAGCAATAATAATAGAGGTCAGCACTCACGAAGCCAGTGAGGTGCACATGAGTGGCTTTTAGCCCCCTTAGTGAGTGCTGAGACATGTCAGTCAAGTAAATTGTCCTTATTTTTTTTTATTAGAAGTTCTGGATTCTTTTTTCTTTATCTTACAAAAGAGAAAACACATTCTTTACAAGGTTTTTTTTTTTTTTTTACAGATTTGAATGTGTCACTGAACTTCTCTGTGTGTATGAAGTGCTTGTTTACTGAAGCATACACTTAAGATCTCTTCTATGCTTATTAAAGTCCTTAGCCATGTTTACCCACCGTCTCATATCCCTGACTAGCAGCAATTCCCTGATGCTGCAGTGAGCTAGACAAGAGGGGTAATTTTCAGTCCCTGTGCAGTCTGCCAAAGGTTACTATTCCACTTGCTACTAAGGATTTCTTACATTGAGCAATGTTTAGAATTCTTTTTGGAAGGTCCTGGGTGGTGAAAGGAGTATGTTAAGCATTCATGCCTATAGACTAGTTGGTTGCACTTTTGTTCCTGTGAAGCTGGAAGCGACTAGAGCTTAGGAGAAAGGGAAACCATCATGAATACGCTTTCCTCTGGTATTTAGTCTCAGGACTTTCTTCTCTTACCCTAGAGAGAGCTATCCCATCAGCAACCATTCCCTTTCAGCTGCAGAAGGCAGATATAATTTTGATTTATCCAGGGTATCCAAATACCTGAAGGAAATGGATGAAAGACAGAAAACAGCCTTCCATTGTCTCTCCTCCAGCATCACCAACACAGGACGCCATCTACATGAATATAAACTAGTTGTGAAGTTGTAGCTCATGAAGTTCGATCTTGAAAGAGGCAGATTTTTTATTAAGTATATTTCTACAGAATTTCTAGATGTGAATGATAAAGCTGTGGCTATTCCGTTGCTACTAGAGGCTTAACCCAATCATGCTTTAGTAAGGACCAAACATTTCCATAGCAACACAGACACAGAACACATATCCTGAGTAGATATCATAATTTGATTGAGATAATATAGAACTTCCATTAGAGTGTTATATTAACATTATAATGGTTATACAGATATTTTTCTCAATGCATTAACATTTTTAGAGAAAAGAACTGATGCCAAAAGTACATTTCTTATATATTTCTATTAAATATGAGACAACAGACTTGTATCTACATAAGTAAAATGAAATCAGATGGTAATTTTTATTATTAATTAAATATGGGTTATTTTTCCAAATCTCTAAATTTTTTTTGTACAGCAGTGGGTTTTTAGTTTGCCTTTTTACATTTATAAAATTAGCAAATCATTAGATCAAGTCTTTAATAACCCCAAATGTCAGAGTAGGTTTGTTTTTCTTCAAGGATAATGAATCAGCCTATATTTTATCATTCCACAACATAATGGACTAGCAATTTTCATTTGTTTTTCTCTCTTGGCACACATAGACTAATCCTATATAATAAAGAGGTAATCTGCAAATTGACCCTCACACCCTCACACCTCCAACCAGGCCGGCTGGGCCGTTAATGAGGGATGACCAAATGACTGAACAGCAGGCTGCATGGTGCAACCAGGCTGGCAAGGGGCAGTGAGGGCAATCAGGCCAGCAGGGTGGGGCATTTAGGGGTGAACAGGCAGGCAGGCAGGTGAGTGATTAGGAACCAGAAATCTAGAATTATGAGAGGGATGTGTAACTGCTGGTTTAGGCACGATCCCTGGGATCAGGCCTAAAACGGCAATCAAACATCTCCCCAGGGTCCCAGATTGGAGAGGGTGCAGGCAGGGCTGAGGAGACCTACCCCTCACCCCCCGTGCATGAATTTCATTCACTGAGCCGCTAATTATTAAATAAAATGATGTGGCACAAAACATGACAAAACTTATTTTTTGCTCTTCTTTCACACTGGATGTCTATTGTGTTGGCTGTTGTCATTTATTTGGTAATCTAAGGGAAAAGAGGTCAATGCCTCTGACTAAATAGTCAAGTATTGCATGTTTTAAAAATTCTTGTGGCACACAGGTGTACCTGCTGCAGTCATCTGAGTGAAGATCGCTGCTCTAGACTTGTTTCTGGAGGGAAAAATAATACTTTTAAACTTAAAACTTAATTAACTACAATTGGATTAATTATGCTTCCACTGATGTAAAACAATCTTTATTGAACATTCCAGCTGATCAGACATTGGATCAGTTCAGAAAATAAACTCACCCATGAATGGTAGCTGAAGTCCTGTGGTGTTTGTTGAGTGTGTTAGATTCTGTTGGCATATGCTCCACTAAACATTGGTTTTGTGTGTTTTTTTCCCTAAAAAAAAAATTGTGGTGAAAATTCTGAGACAACATAAGCTCCTGAAGAAGCAAAAATGTAATCTGATTAGCAGGATTTGTATCTATGCATGGTAAATTACAGAAGATTATTGTGTTTACATGACTAACACCTTAGAAAAGCTTCAGAGACAAAGAAGTTAGTTGTTACATGGGTAATGTTTCATCTCTAAAACAGCTTGGTATACCATATATCACAACTTTCCAACTTTTGTAATTCTAGACAGGTAGAATCTTAAAATGACTATTCACTAAACTTCAAACAGATTTATATATATATATATATATATAGCCACCTGAAAATCCTTCTGGCTTAACCACCTCTAGATATCATATCTTAGTCTTCAGGGGTTTATTAAAGAAGGATTTAAATGTAACAGGCAGTAATGAGTTTGTAGTAGGGGAACTTAGATAACTACTCATGTGATCATGTGGTTGCCAAGTCTCTGGATCCAAAATTGTATTATTGTGCTTAACACAAATATTTTGCAAGTTATTGTGGCACTTTTATCAATTTCAATATAATTCAAAATAAAATAAAAACATGTTATAGGTTTAATAAATGTCTTAAATGACATGAAAATTTCATGATGCTAATTTTACCCTTAGGAATCCACTGAATTTACATCTTAAGAAAATAACAATATTTAAAAAAAAGCACTTACAGACTTAACATTGATTTTGTCATGTTCTTTTTTCAAACTACAATTAATCTGAGGTTAAAGATAAATATTATATAAGATGTAGATTGCCGAAACCGGTTTGGCTCAGTGGATAGAGCATCGGTCTGCGGACTGAAAGGCCCCAGGTTCGATTCCGGTCAAGGGCACATCCCCAGTGGGGTCTTGCAAGAGGCAGCTGATCAATGTCTCTCGCTCTCTCTCATCGATATTTCTAACTCTCTGTCCCTCTTTCTTCCTCTCTGTAAAAAAAAAAATCAATAAAATATATTTAAAAAAAAAGATGTAGATTGATCAATTGACTTGAGCATCTGAGATTATCCATACTTGCCTTATTACGATTTAAAAAAAATGGGAATGTTTAAAATTCCAGTTTTCACTATTACTTTAGTAGTTATTTCATGATTAGTCTGTACAATTCTCCAAATTTAATATAAATGAAAATTTTGTCTTTAGTTAATATTGAAAAAATCAAAATAACTGGACTTTTGTTACTAAAAATAGTATTTTAATGATAATTATGGTTGTCTTTTTTTAATCTTTTAACTTTTCAGGACTTTTTTATATTTTTGCAATGATTGCATATGTCTATTTGCAGGTTTTTTGTATTTCTTTTTAAATTGTATGAACAAGTGTTTTGAAATTAAGTTTTATAATAACAAAATAATTAATTTAATCACCCGAAGAAATGTCTATCTCGCTAATTTCTATGATATTGCATTTTTTAAAGAATAACACTATGGATGATTATATTTATTTAAATAAGAAATAGGGTAGCACTTAAATTCTGATGAGAAAATGTGTGCTCTTTTAATTTTAATATGTTTACACAATATATTCCAGAGGACTCTGTTTTAAACACCGTGTCCCAGAACTTTCAATTTCAACCTTAGAGGGTTTTTGTAAGTGTTACTGAGGTACCTACATCTAAACTGCTTCACTGCACTGCCTGGTATACAATGTTCAATAGTCAGTGGCCATGATTATTTTATTAAATATTTTAATCAGCATAGATAAAGTAGATATGGAAGTGATGTAGTTAATTTGGTCATTCTAGAAACCAAAACAAATGGAGCAATTGAACAAACTCCTCAATAGCTAAAACCCAAATGAGTTACCAAAACTCTTCAGATATGATGACCATACTTGTTTGAAACCAAAAGTAAGGTCATATTATTTGATTTCGAATCAGAAAATGCAGCATATATTCTCTCAAAATAATCAAAGATCACCTCTTGAGTAGGGACTTCCAAAGGCATTGAAGAGGCATTGTGTCCCTTTCTTCATCTGGTTTCCTCTGTGGTTTTGGTGAGAAGAGAGAATCAGAGAGTGCGCCTAGGACTCATATCAGCTTTTAGTTATCAAGGTCAAGCAGTAACATCCAGGTCAGGAAGGCAGCATCAGGCAGCACAGGAGCAGAGCAAATTTTTGGCAAAATTATGAATTGTGCTTTAGCTACAACACCATCTTTTAGGTCATATCATTCCCTTAACTCATCGACTTCCCCCTCAAACTCTTTATTTGCTCAAGACCTCTACTCATTGCTTTTCTCCAGCATCCCCCACTCCCAGACAAGGAAGGAGTGGGTTGTGTTCTAGACTCACCTTCTCTCTGCCCTTCATTCCAAACTGTGTTGGAAATCTATTGGTGCTCTACAGAAGTTATTTCCCAGGCTTTCTTTATAGCTCCTGGTGAAACAATGCATGCTATAGTCTTTCCTGAGAACTGCTTGCTGTACTTGTCATCTTAACTGGTATTTTGAAGACCTGTGTGGAATGGAGAGAAGAGCATTAGAGGCCAGGCAGCACCATAGGTTCCTGTCCTTGTAGAACTGATAGGCTTCAGAATACAGTGTGTTGTCTTTATTTACCCAGGAAGACCTAGTGTGTGTGTGTGTGTGTGTGTGTGTGTGTGTGTGTGTGTTTGTGTATTGATCAATTGACATGAGTATCTGAGATTATCCAAGAAAACTTTTTTATCTTGAGAGTGTGAAGTGTGTTCTACATACTTGCCTTAACCTCCCTTTCCACAGACCCTGACTACTTTCAGCATTACAATGGAAACACACGCACTAAAAACTCACAATGGGTAAAATAATCCTGCTCAGTCCCGAGGGCGGCCAGTATAGCCTTTTGTGGAAAAGTAGAAACATATCAAAAATTTGTTCTTCTTTCTCTTTCTCCAGAATGATGAGATTTTGAAATTGAAAGGTGCTTTGCTTTGAGGATTTATACCTCTGGAGAGCTAAGAGGTATCTAGAGGGTTGAAAGAATAGTTAATAATAAATATATACAACTGGATGCTTGGGGCTAGTAGGTTGGTGTTTAGAGTTGAGAGATAAAGGAAGAACATGAGGATTCCACATTCTTTTGTTTAGTTCACAATGAAGAAGATTTGGAAACAAAAAAAATGCTAATAATAAATGACGAAACCTACTTGGCTACTTATCCACCACTATTATATCTCATGGTGTAATGGACCTGCCCTGACTCTTCATAGAGTGAGACCCCAAAAGGTTACTTAACCTAGGCACAGAGCCTGGCAAGGCGTAGGCACAGGACTTATCTGTCTCACAGTAGGACAAGTACAAGAATACAGTCATTATCAGCTCTGTTCTCAGCTCAATGAGAGATAAAATTAATATTTTTTTCTATTATAAAGAAACTGATGCATGTTCTCTTGCACAGCTAAGTGTGCGAACTGAATGGATTTTATTCTAGTCCAAATGTATGTGTCTCCGATACGTGGATGCCACAGTCTATGACAAATTTCCATTATAAGGATATTTTGTACTCTAGGATACTTTTCTTACCCTATTCTTTAAGTAAGAAAGTCAGAAATAACTGTCCCTAGACATTTGCTGGTATGTTTTTATAACTATTAATATTTTTTGTTGTGCCTTGCTGCCTCACCAAACTGTAATCTCATTTTTCTTTATGAACCCCTCATGCCAAACATAGAAATTTGCACATTCTAGGATTTCAGTAAAAATTGAATTAATATTCTTGTCAGAGACATACAAATGCATGTCTCTTAATTCAAATATATGCAAACCAGAACTGCTTGCCAAATTCTAATAGGTAAATAAAGCAAACACTGCTTGTGTTTTGCTCTGTTTTCTTTGAAAACTGCCTGTATTTTTCAAACTCCTTGACACCTATAAAGCAAAGCTTTAGCAAAAAGCAAATCAATTTATTTCAACAGACATTTCTTAAGATGTCTTTTGGGGACATGAATGAATGGCATAAAAGGGTGTCCTTTCCTCAATGTTTCCACAACATGGAAATATCAGTCATTTCTTATTCTATGATGTCTGCCTGACCAACCAAAGGAAAGCTGCATTCTGAGGTTGTATCCTCATTTTGAAAGGAGAGGAGTCCCTGGGAGGTGGGGACATGGTTGAATTCTATCAGGTCAGGGTTTATTTTCCTTAGCAAAGCTTGTACTGAATCCGGGAGGCAAAGGGCATGGTGGGAGTGATCTGATTTGCTACCACAGCGTTAATAGTAAGTTTATTCAGACAAGAAGTGGAAACAAATGGCAGGTCGAGGCAGATGATCCACAATTACTATAGCTGATATGACCCCATTTCCAACACCTAATGTAAACCTGATTAGTATTACTTCTGAGGGCTTGGTCTAGGATCAGGTACAGCCTGAGCCCGCCCTGAAAGCTCCCCAACCTTCTCTAATATTGCTGGCACACAGTTGGCCTTAAGTAGCTTGCATTTATAAATCTGACAGCCTATTCGTATGTTGTCTTCAAAGGTGTACCATTACTGCAAGATAATGCTGTTACAGGGGAAAGAAAGAATACTTTATCAATGATGAGAGCCAAGAAAATAGGCAGTGCCTAGAACTTCAATTCAATCAGCAAAGGCCCAAAGGAAATCAGCAGCAGACCTAAAAGAACTGAATACTCACCTTTTTTTTCCCAGTTGCTATATTTGTGAGGGTCTTTAGTATATCTCATGGCAGAGAGCTATGCATGTGTCTTAGCCTAGTGATGTAGGCAGCTAGTAATTTTATGTTATATTATGCTATTTTTGTTTTGATCATTTGTTAAATTCTTTCTCCATCCTCCCCTGTAACTGCACCATTCTTCTACTTCTTCCTTATTACTATCTTTAGCATTGTGCATTACACATAGTTCAGGATATGGAAGAAATCACAAAATTTGTTGTTTCTCAAAACTTGTCACTATAAAAATGCTATTGATCCTCTATTTTCCTGAGGGTGTCTCTTTTTTTACACCTAACAAGGTCATTCCTAATTTAGGGACTTTCTGTTGCCTCTTACTGGAATGTTCTTTCCCCAGATTGTCACATGACCAGCTTCCCCTTAACATTTATATCTGAGCTCATATATCACTTATATAAAATTCATATCATGTATATTCCCAATTTCTTCCTCACACACTTGCAGCAGTTTTTATCTGTCACATTCCCTTGTTTCATATTTTTCATTTCACTAACCACTATCTAAATTTACCAGATTTATTTTCTTATTTGTTCCCTGTGAATGTTTTTCTTCTCCCCTATGAAAGATCCATGAAATTAAGAGCCTTGCTTATATTATCCACTGCTTTAACTCCAACCACTTCGAGGAATGCTTAGCTCACAGGAGGTATACAATTACTATTTGTTGGACAAATCATCGTGCTCTTCAAAGAGTATTGTAGACAGAATGGATAAAGGTGACTGGTATGCAAAAGTAGGGGGGAACCATTGTATACCATTGTTTATTTTCCCTAGTGACTAAACTAATTGAGGCCCTGAAGGGCCATAACATTTAGAAGCTGGAAGGAGCTCAAGGGCCCTCCCCCTACCCACACCCCCCAAAAAAAAGAAAGGTGCTCAATTCCTCAGCTAATAACTGCCAGAACTGACACCAAGTCCATTATCTTTATGCTGCTTTCCCTCTCCCTGCCAACCCCCACCTTCACACCATGAGGCGCTAAACAGTCCTGTCCTACTAGCTTTATTGCAAATGGCATTTTTCAATATAGAAAAGTTTATTAGTTTTGCATGGCTGCTATAACAAGTTACCTCAAATGCAGTGTGTTAGAGCAATACCAAGTAATTATCTTACAGCTGTGAATGTCAGAAGTCTGACACAGGTCTTCTGGGCTAAAATTAAAGTGGTAGTTGGACATCATTCCTTTCTGGAGGCTCTAGTGAGAAGTCAATTTGTGTGTGTGTGTGTGTGTGTGTGTGTGTGTGTGTGTG
>PVJN01033435.1:10700-23543 GCA_004026805.1 Lasiurus borealis | reverse complement strand
CCTTTGTATGCAAATTAACCCACCAATTTTTATTGGGTCATTTTGCATACTCAGTACTGATTGGCTGGTGGGCATCACAGAGGTATGGTCAATTTGCATATTTCTCTTTTATTAGTGTAGACTAGAGGCCCAGTGCATGAAGTTTGTGCATGGGATGGGGGTGTCCCTCAGCCTGGCCTCTACCCTCTCTAATCTGAGACCCCTCGGCAGATGTCCGACTGCTGGTTTAGATCCAATCCATACATGATTGGGCTTAAACCAGGAGTCAAACATCCCTCTTACAATCCAGGACTGCTGGCTCCCAAATGCTCTTCTGCCTGCCTGCCTGATTGTTCCCTAGTTACTTCCCTGCTGGACTGATTGTCTCCAATTGCCCTCCCCTGCTGGCCTGATCGCCCACAAATGTCCTCCCCTGCTGCAACCTGCCTCCTCTGCCAGGCCACACCTCTGCTGCACATGCAGCCATCTTGTGACGACATCACACCTGAGGGTGTGAGGACCACTTAAGCTTTTATTAACATAGATTACTTTGGTACATTATAACACATATTTTGGGGGAGTATATGAAGTCTTACGAAGTATAAATTCAAGAAATGACACCTGAAAACACACATATTTCTGGCTCTTAAACTAGACTAAGGAAAACAGGCTGAGACTTCAACCTGGTGTGTTCCTGCTTTCACCATGTACCTACTATAGTCATAGCAATAGCAATATATCCCTAAAAATGTGTTTTTTAAAAAAAACCCTCAACATTATAACAAAATATATTATGATTCTCATTTCCATTAAAGTACCACCTACTTTTCTAAAGTTAAACTGCCTGTATCCAGTGAAAAAGCTACTCCTGTAACTAAATGAAAAAAGGACACTTACAGGCACTAGTTCTAGTACATGAGCAAGCAAGAGATCTGTGTTTAGTGGGAATTAGCAAGAATTATCTTACACTTATATTTAATTCCTAATATTACCTAACCTTTTTGCTTTTAAGAAAGCTTATAGAAAGTTTTCTTTAAAAAGACTAAAAGGGGGGCACTGTAGGAACATGTAGCACAAGTCCCAGGAGAAAAGTGAACAAAGCTATTAATAAAGTGTGTGGGTGATTTTTATTTATATAGATGAGAATGTTTTATGTATGATTTTCTAAAGGTTATGCAAGAACCAATTGTACTGAATTGTAATAACACTACTCCATACTGGGAATTTTCCTGACACACTGCCAGTTCGTCTTCGTGGAGGCTGGAAACAATAGGATTTCTTATTGCCCTTATCCCAAGTTCATACTGAAGATAGCTAATATGATCTCTATTAAAACATACAACATAAAGGGGAAATGAAACATTTCATTTAATCTATGCATCTGAAAAATACACAAAGCTAAGGAAAGATAAAACTGCCTTATTGTATACTGACAGAAAACATTGTTTACTAGTATTAAGAATAATCTTTCTTTACAGAATCAATATAAAGACACATGACATGTATGGTTATGTCTTCAAACTTACATTTTCAACTTAATTAAATGTGAACATTTTAGTGATGATACATCTGGTATAATAAATTCTTATCTTAAAGGACTAAGAAAAATCTTTGTCATATGGTGACAGAGGGACACTAGTCTTTGGGTGGTGAGTCCACAAAGCAATATACTAGTACAGATGATGTATTATAGAATTGTACACCTAAAACTAATATGTTATTAACCAATGTCACCCCAATAAATGTAATAAAAAGTAATTTGTGTTGTGATGAAAATGAAATATGAGAAGTTAGCATTAAGTTTTAAGAATTTTTAATTTTGAGAGAGAGAACCATCAATGAGAGGGCAATATCAACATCAATCAGCTACTTTCTGCATGCCCCCTACTAGGAATCAAGCCCAAAATCTGGGTATGTGTCCTGACATGGAATCTAACCAGTTACCTTGGTCCATGGGGACAACACTCAACCAACTGAGCCACTCTGGCTGTGATAAGCTTATAATCTTTTTTGGGAAAATTAGCTTATATGAAAGAACAGGAAAAATATAAATTGTAGCCCTAGCTGGTTTGGATCAGTGGATAGAGTGTTGGCCCATGGATGGAAGGGTTGGAGGTTCAATTCTAGTTAAGGGTATGTACCTTAGATGCAGACTTGATCTATGACCCAGTCAGGGTGCATGTGGGAGACAACCAGGCCCGGTGCACGAATTCATGCATCTGTGGAGTCCCTTGGCCTTGCCTGCCAGATTGGGCTGAAGCCGGCCCCAAGGGGTCCTGGATTGCGAGAGGGCACAGGCCTGGCCGAGAGACCCCACCAGTGCAAGATCGGGGCCGGAGAGGGACATGAGAGGCTGGCCAGCCAGGAAGGGCTCGTGGAAAGGCTATTTTTCCTGTTCTTTCATATAAGCTAATTTTCCCAAAAAAGATTATAAGCTTATCACAGCCAGAGTGGCTCAGTTGGTTGAGTGTTGTCCCCATGGACCAAGATAACTGGTTAGATTTAGGGGTAGGCAGTTAGGAGTGACCAGGCCGGCAGAGGAAGGAAGTTGGGGGTGACCGGGCTTGCAGGGAAGGCAGTTAGGAGGGACCCAGGCCTGAAGAGGAGAGCAGTTGGGGGGACTAGGCCTACAGGGGGGGACAGTTAAGGGTGACCAGGCCTGCAGGGGAGGGCAGTTAGGGGCAAACAGGCTGGCAGGAGGGCAGTTGGGCATCAATCAGGCTGGCAGGCAGAAGCGGTTAGGGGCTATCAGGCAGGCGAGCAGTTGGGAGCCAGCAGTCCTGGATTGTGAGAGGGATGTCTGACTGCCCTTGAGGGGTCCCAGATTTGAGAGGGTGCAGGCTGAGCTGAGGGACACCCCCTGCCCCGTGTATAAATTTCGTGCACCGGGCCTCTTGTATAGGATATTCAGAAAGGATGATGGAGATATTTAGAACAGCTGGCAAAGCTTTTTTATTCAGTAATTCACTAAACTATTATTTAATAAGCATGTAGACTATGTAAGGCACTGGGAATACAAAAATACAGTCCTTTGTTCAAAAAAGCTTATAAGAAAGAACTAGAAACTGAATTTGATTTTCAAACTCTCATACGTTTTAAGAATAGGTAAAAAGTAGTGCATTCTTCAATATGAACATGATGAAGGTTCATGTTAACTTCATTAGTCTGATTAGAATTAATATTTATTAGGTAGACTACATTTCATTCATTCTTCTTTTCCTAGGTAATCACTAGCTACTTTTCTTTACTTGAAGCTGGCAGACCGTGAGTAGATGGAATAATGCTAATAAGAAGTCACATAAAAGAGTTATGACTGTGATCTGAGAATCGGAATACTCCTTTGAGACTGAGAGAGGTATAGCCTCTACTAGTACCACACATGCCTTTAACACAAAGCAGTCATTTACTGATAGAATAGCATGTAATTAATTTGTTAATGTCAACAGAATTTCAAGGCATAGTCACTCTAAACAACAAATTTAATCAATGAATTATAATAGAATTATAATAGGGCTTATAAATAGTTCGAAATGACTAAACTACTGGTAATCATTTAAAATAAAATAGGCAAAATACAATGTACTAATAAAGAGCATAATTTTGATCTTTAAAGCCATATGCCTTAATAAGGTTTCTGAATAATCTCTTTAATGTGTCAAAATTTATTTTCAGTTAATTAGCTTCTTCATACATTAAAGAAAATTTGGTTCCTGACTGATCAACTACATGTTATAAAAGACAGAAATGGTGCCCAACTTTGCTTTGTTGCTGTGAAGTCAATCCTTTATTAATTTTCATATCTGCTTATTTTGGGAATTTAGCTTTAATAAGATTCTGATAACACAAACACTTTTTCTACAGTAAAATGACATTGGAGGATTTTAAAAAAATTCTATCATCAGATATAGGCCTTTCTAGTAGCTCTGCTGGTAGAATTCAACTTCTTCAAGAAGTTCCATGAGAGAAATCCATTAACAGATTCAGGAGGACTTGCCAGAGTGCAACTGAGTTTACCATCTTTCTTTCTACAAAAAATCCCTCTAGCGTGGTCCTTTGTGTTTTGCTAGTAAAGCCTATGATCAGACAATTATTTTGTTAGATTTCCCAAACATGTTCTCAAGTAACAAAAATGCCTTCAACATGAAAGCATTTGAAGGCATGTGGGAGCTCTATTGCAGAATATTTCTATGAGTTCTTAGCTTAGTGTAAAATTTTAGAAAAATTGAATCAAGAGTTAGGGAAAATTATAAAAGGAAAAGAACAATAACATGCAAGCAACAAATGTAAAATAACATC
This sequence comes from Lasiurus borealis, assembly GCA_004026805.1. Lineage (NCBI taxonomy): Eukaryota > Metazoa > Chordata > Mammalia > Chiroptera > Vespertilionidae > Lasiurus > Lasiurus borealis. Next base: position 19,268 of record PVJN01033435.1, on the reverse strand, counting down.
TTTGCAACAAGTGTAAAATAATACTTTGCTCAATTTAAGCTACTTATTCATTTTCATACTATTTAAACACACTAAAAGTTATGATGTAAACAAGACTGGATAGAGACACTTGAAACATTAAGCACCTATGATCACTTTGGCCATTTGTGGTGTTACTGAATCTCATACTGAGGCATCATAAAGAAAAAGAAAAATTGCTGTGGCCAGGCGGCTCAGTTGGTTAGAGTGTTGTTCTATGCACCAAAATGTGGTGGGTTCAATTCCCAATCAGGATATATACTCAGGCTACAGGTTCTATCCCTGGTCGAGATGCATATGGGAAATGGGAAACAACTGATCAATGTTTCTCTCTCACATCAATGTCCTCTTTCTTTCTCCCTTTTCCTTTCTCTCTAAAAGAAAAAAGAAAGAAACCTCAGGTGAGGATTTAAAAAAAAAAAGGAATGCTGTCAAAGAATATCTGGTGACATCATTTGGAATTTCAAATTTACCTTAAAAAATACGAAGTTCTCTATATTATCATATTGAGATAGTCCAAATATTTTTAAAATTATAGCTAAATTAAAAAAAAACACCATAGCAAAGTAACTTTAAATATAAAGTAACTTAAGTGTGAAAAACCACTTGTCAAATAATTAGTACAAAGTGAAACTAATGTTAAGAAATTTGGACTTAATGTTTATTCACTTTTATGCTGCTTTTATAACTTTTGGGTTTTGGTCCAATATATAGAGAGTTTGAAAAGTTCTCCCATCCTTGCAATAAGAAAAAAGCTGAAAATACTGAAAATCAACAAATCTTAGGTCTACGACAGACTGAGGTCACAGGGCAAATTACCAACCCCAAAATAGGAGAGACAGATGACAGAGAATCACAGTTTACTAGAACCAGAAATCACCAATGAAGCCAGCAAATGGTAGGATTACTTAAAGGATAACTGACTATTGTTGGCCTTTGTGAGTTTTATTTCCATGAGTCCATCAGGTTCTCACTATGAACATCAAAGAACAATCCCCTTACACTTCTCTTCCAATAGTGAGAAGGGAAAGGGAACCATTTTGAATATGCACAGCATATTCTGTTGTCCTGAACAAATGCTTACCCTTAATGAAAACTATTTTATTACAGCTTAACCTACACAGGAAAATAAAAGTGGAGAAATGAGGAGGGGAAACTGAATAACACTTGTAGAAGTTTACAATCCAGGGGCATAGGCTCACTAAAAGAGTGAGACCCAGCCGGCTGGTGTGGTTCCGTTGGTTGGAGCAGCATCTCATACACTGAAAGGTGGAGGGTTGTATTCCTAGTCAGGGCACATACTCAAGTTGCTGGTTCGATCCCTGATCAGGGCATGCACAGGAGGCAGCAGATTGATGTTTCTCTTACTCCCTTTAAAAATCAGTAAGTTTATTTTTCTTATTGCCTGGGTTGTGAGGTCAATCCCCAGTAGAGAGCGCGCAGGAGGCAGCCAATCACTGATTCTCTCTCATCATTGATGTTTCTATCTCTCCCTCTCATTCCTCAGTCTGAGATCAATAAATAACAATAATAAAAAAACATTAAAATTTATTAGACATGCTCCTCTCCCCTCAAAACCCCACTGGCTTTGTTGAAAATCTTATTGCAGATGAAAAAATGTTTAATTTCAATATATGTTATAACATGAGTGACAGATGGTAACAATCTATGATAAGAGGGCCATCGAATGTAAATAAAAGCCAGTGGGCAGGCCATTATATTGTAATATAAAAATATTTCATAAAAATTCAGCCCCCACTGAAGCCTGAAAGTTTTACATGTAATTTGGATGTACTATTTAGAAAGGATGAAAACTTATGAAGTTAAGATGATCTTATCAGTAGAAAAGATATTGTAAACAGCTTAGCCAAAAGAAGCATTTTGATTGCCTAATTTAACTTTGTAAAGGAGAAGTAAATCTTATAGCTGGTCTCTGTAAACCTCACAGCTGGACAGTCTAACAGCACCTTGCAGTTTCCAGTGATCAAAGTAAGTTACTTTATATACTAAACTAAGAATTTCATAATAGAAATAATGCAACACTGGGGGGTACAGCTATCATGAAATAATTACACTCCTGGGAGATTACAGGCACAAGGCTACATACCCCAGGGGTGTGATTATCCTAGGATAACCACATCCACTGAAATTGCCTTATTGCAAAAATAATCTCTATTCACTGGTGAGACATTATTCAATAGGTGATTTTTTAAAATGAAGAGATTTTTTAGCTTGAATCAGCAAGTGGATTAGGAAATTGGGCAGTTTGTTTTTCATTGCATTCAAACTCAGAATACAATATCATTATTCTTTGCTTTCCTATTTGATACAGTAGTTTTGATTTTGTTTTTGAGAAAGAGTTTCTATTAGTGTTAGTTAAGTGGTCCTGCTAAATTCAGGTCAAACTTTAAAGGTATTAATTGAACAATACAATTTAAAATAATTTACTTCTATGTATAATTTTTAATTCTTCTAAAACAATATTCACTTAAAAATTATAAATGTAAAATCACTGTTAACATTTTGGGCAATCTCCTTCCAGGCATTTTTCTAAAAGTATCTGTTTATATGCTTACCTAATGATTTAAAAAGAAACATGAATAGAATCCATATAACTACTTAATTTTATTCTTTTGGCTAATCCTCCTCACCCAAGGATATATTTCCATTGATTTTTTTTTTTTTTTAGGGAGAATGGAAGAGAGAAGGAAAGACAGAAACATCCATGTGAGAGAAATACATAAATTGCTTGCCTCCAGTATGTGCCCCAAGCTGGGCAGGAGCCTGCAACCAAGGTACGTGCCCTTGACTGGAATCAAACCGGGGACCCTTCGGTCCACAGGCCAACACTCTATCCAGTGAGCCGAAATGGCTAGGGCACTACAGGCAGTCCTCAGGTTACCTCAGAGATCTGTTCCTATGGTGCGAAATAAAGCGATTTCGCTGAAAGTCGGAACCCACCTACATAAGCACCTATGTCACTCACATGGAGCACATACATAGCAGTAATGAAGTGAAACAGTAAAAAAAAATTAAAAGAAAGATAATAATTCCTGACCTTTACTTGTGGTAAATAAATAATAAAAAACATAAAGCACATATGTACATACATAGAACTGATGGAACTTTTTTTATAAATACTGTAAATGGGAGATGGCGACGTAACCATGAAATGACGTACGTCAAGTCCGATATAACCCGGGGACAGCCTGTATTTTGTTTTATGACCTGCTTTTTTCTTTGATCAAATGTTATAAACAATATCCATTATCACTAAGCAGTCTTCATAAGATTTTTTAATGGCTGCATAGTATGCTATTCTATTAATAGCCCATAATTATTCAATTAATATCTTTTTATTAGGTATTTAGGTTCTCTTACTATTGGACACAATACTTTACAACAAAATCTTTGGACATATCCACAATTATGCTTTTAGGATAACTTTATGACTGTGTAATATTAGTAAACATAAACAAATAAACAAAAGCACTATTTCTCAAATCTTCAATTGTTCTTACATACAACTGAAGCTGATGGCTCTCAACCTTGATGGTACATCAGAAATATATGATATATCATCTTTTTTTATTTTACTGATTTTCTACAGAAAGGGAGAGGGATAGAGTTAGAAACATCGATGAGAGACATCGATCATCCATCTCCTGCACGCCCCCTACTGGGGATGTGCCCACCACCAGGATACATGACCTTGACAGGAATCGAACCTGAGACCTTTCAGTCTGCAGACCGACGCTCTATCCACTGAGCCAAACCAGTTTCAGCTATGATATATCATCTTATGTAGTATCATAGATGGTAAAAATTATTGATTTATTTTTATCATAATTTTACTATAAGAATTTAGTGCTTTCAGATATTCTTAGATATTTACCAACATTTGTTCTCACACTTACATCCCACAGCGTGGTTAAACAGTTTGCTTAAAGTTACATGGCTACTAAGCAGCAGAGCTGAGGATCCAAATTAGGCATTTACTAGCCCCATCGTTCCATGGCCTGTGTTCTTCAACAATTAGTATACTGCCTCCCTGAACTTACGGTTCGCTCTGTGTGGAAGGCTTTCCTTCTGCCTAAGATGCCATGCTCTTCTGTCAGATCTTGTATAGCTGCATCTTTCCTGTCACTTAGAGTTCGCAGTTTAACATCACTTCTTCAGAAGAGCCTTTCCTCACCACTTAATCAAAAGTTACTCCCCCTTCAGTTCTTATCACAGTATCCAATTTAATTTTATCACAGAACTTATAAACACTTAATATTTTCTTCTTTATCAGTTTATTTTGTGTCATTTCTAATAAAATGAAAGTAAGGACCTTTTCTGTCTTAATATTGTATTCCTAGAACCTAGAAAAATGCCTGCCATAGAGTAAGTGCTCCACAAATACTAATTGTTGAATAAGTGAGTTTATTTTACCCTTACTGATGAACATTTAGGGTTGTTTCTAATATTTCACCACTATAAATCTCTGAGCATCTACCTTATCATTTTCTTCTAAATTCCTGGATGTTGAATTTCTAGGTGAAAGGATATGCATGCTTTTAAGGCTTTTGATACATATCAAATGACCTCAGAAAAGGTGCTCCAATTTATCAACAGTGGATTGAAATGTTTATTTTACCACACTTGCTCCCAACACTGGGTGTAAAGTTCTTTTAAGTCTTTACCAATTTTGATGGGCAAAAAGATAATATTACTTTATTTTCATTTCCTTGGTTATTATTATTATTTTTTTTAAATATATTTTATTGATTTTTTACAGAGAGGAAGGGAGGAGGGTTAGAAACATCGATGAGAGAGAGACAATGATCAGCCGCTTCCTGCACCCCCCCCCCCCACTCCTGAGGATGTGCCTGCAACCAGAATACATGCCCTTGACCGGAATCAAACCCGGGACCCTTCAGTACACAGGCCGACGCTCTATCCACTGAGCCAAACCGGTTTCGGCTGGTTATTATTATTTTTTTGTTAATCCACACCCAAGGGTATTTTTTTCCCATTGATTTTTACAGAGTGCAAGAAACATCGATGTGAAAGAGGCACTTTGAGCCGAGACCGGTTTGGATCAGTGGATAGAGCGTCGGCTTGCGGACTGAAAGGTCCCAGGTTCGATTCCAGTTGTGGGCATGTACCTTGCTTGCGGGCACATCTCCACTGTGGGGCGTGCAGGAGGTGGCTGATCGATGTCTCTCTCTCATCAATGTTTCTGACTTTCTCTCTCCCTTCCTCTCTGTAAAAAAATAATAAAATATATTAAAAAAAAAGAAAAAAAGAGGCACATTGATTGGTTGCTTCCCGCACACACACAGCAGGGCTGGAGATGGAGCCAGCAACTGAGCTGAGGTATGCATCCTTAACCAGAATCAAATCCAGGACCTTTAAGTCTGTGTGCCGACACTCTAGCCACCGAGCAAAACCAGCGAGGGCCATTTATTTGGTTATTAATACTGTTGAAAATGTTGTCATAGCTTTAATGGCTATTTGAACTCCTCCTTTTGTAAATCATTAATATTTATGTATTTTGAGTTTGTTCATCTTTTGACTTGAAGAAACATTTTATATATTAGGGATATTAAAACTAGTACAATATTAGTATTTCAATAAAGGTAATTCTTTTCACTCAAGGGTGGTTACATGTTTTAAAACTTGACAGGAGTAAAAAGCTTGAGCATTTTCTACTTCATTCACTTTATTTTGAGAGGAAAGTTCATTTGATTGAAGAATAGTTCTACAGTAAAACCCCACAAGTGGGGTCCAAAAATTTTTATTGCATAAAATGAATGATTGAGTTACTGTCAAGTTAATAAGCATAAATTCATGGCTGAAGAAGAGCCAATCTAGCTTCATTATATCTGAATTCACTGTTTTCAATACTCTTAAAAATAGGATAATTAAATAGCACAAGTTCTTTCATTTATGGTTAACAGACTTCCTAATATAGACTCAAGAGAAAGCAGGTCTAATCAATTACTAAACAAAGGGCTAAGTATGGAGTCTATCCTACTCATTTTCTCAGAAGCAGGATCAAAATGAGGCCAAGGAACAAAGACAGCTACTATCACTGCCCACTCCTATCTGACACAGGAAACATGCATTGTAAGGGCACCACAAGGGTGGAGTGAAGGAAAAGATGAGAAAGATGCAACCCCTTCCAGAAAACAGAATATACCTTTTATATATAACAGTCGGTCCCTGTGACTAAAATTAGTGGTCAGAAATATGTGAGCCAATGGGTTCTTCACATATGACCTACTCCACTCCCATATTTCTTTTTCCTTTTTTGTTAATCCTCAACAGAGAATATCTTTTCAATTTATTTCATTTTTTTTTTAAGTGGAAGGGAAGGGGAGAGACACACAGACAGAACATCAATGTGAGAGACACAGAATGGTTGGTTGTCTCCACATGCTCCCTGATTGAGCCTGCAACTGAGGTGAGTGACCTTGACTGGAACTGACCCCTCAACTCTTCAAACCAGCTATGGCAGGGCTTTATTTATTTTGAGATCTCTCACCCTTTTTTCACCAATTAGGTGTGTGGAGGCAGGAGAGCAAGGAACATCAGTATGTGGCTTTAAGATACCTGCATTGTGGCATCCGTGGGATATTCTTTTTGTCAGAGGTTCTCAGAGCAAGGTCTGTATCAGTATTCTCTCACCACTGAGCAAATAAGTTTTCCTTTACTTAAAATGTGGCTTCTATCTTTCGTAGAATAATAAGAATGAAAAAAAAACACCTCAATTATAATATTATATCTGTGTACTTCCTTTACCCATCTGACATCCATAACACCATTAAAGAAATAGCATCAAACTTGATACTGGATCACATTTCTAAACTCCTAATACGAGAACCGGCATCTTGAATTCTAAAGCCTGCATTTGGCTTGCTGGAAAGAAGGATCTCTAGCTATAGAACAGTGGCTGAAGGTCATATGCTGGGCTCTGAGGTGACAGTGGGAGCCACAAGGAGTATAGAGAGGTGCATCAGAGGCCTAGAATAGCTGAGGACGGGGCTTCATGCCCAGAGCATGTGCTTCAATAGAGCCACTCTGCCTTTATCTGTTCTACATACTGGGTTTCATATAAGGTATCTTTTAAAAAAAATGCTGAATAATTCTTAAATAAGGATACTATCAAATCCTTATTTTAAAATGAAGAGTTGAAACTCATAAAAGTGAAATGACTTATGTAATGTTATGGGGTTAAGCAAGTTCACTTCTATTATAATTTATTGTGAGTTATGGTTGGATTAGTGTGGCTGTCTCAATAATATCCTAACAAGGCACTGATAAATTTAAGTTAAAACTTGTTTTAACATCCTTTTATAAAAGAAATCCAAATGACACAAAACAAATTAGACTAATCTTTCTTAAGTAGACAACAATATATACAAAGGCAAATAAAATTTTTAAGTAAAAACTAATTTTAATATAGTTAACAGTGTTTTTTTAAAAATATATTTTTATTGATTTCAGAGAGGGAAAGGGAGAAAGATAGAAACATCAATGATGAGAGAGAATCATTGATTGACTGCTTCCTACATACCCCACACTGGGTATTGAGTCTGTAACCTGGGCATGTGCCCTTGACCAGAATTGATCCTGGTACCCCTCAGCCCCCAGGCTGATGCTCTATCCACTGAGCCAAACTGGCTAGAGCTAAACTCAGTTTTGATTTTATCTCTGAACTAAGAAGTGACTGCTGAGGTTTCTAGACCAATCTACTTTTATAATTCAGGAGGACATAAATATAGAAATGACCATTTCTTCCTGATATATTTACTAACTGATAAACTATGTTTAATATCTTTGACAGGGGCTCTTGGCTAGGAACATTAAATTTAATTCTAACATACTGCCTTTCAAATTCAGATCAGATGATCAGAGTTTCCCATCATATTTTGAGATTGTGCCTTAGTCCAAAAAGCCCAACCCAACCCAACTCAAAGATGAAATCTTATTTTATCTTTTCTTATTTTTCCTTGGTATACATGCTAAAAAAACCCCAAATAAATCATGCCTAGTGCTTACCTGAGCCATCAGTGGGAACTGAACTTGCATTGATTCCAGAAAGACCAAACAAAGGACATTCTCGATCTGTGTTGACATGACCCCATTTGTGACATTTAATGCACCTCACATTTCGAACCTGAGAAATAGTGAACATTATTTTGGTTATTAAAATATTAAGAATCTAACCAAACATTTGGCTCCCTACTTCTTGGTATATTTTAAATTACATTATTCTAATGTTCAAGAGATTTCCAGAGACTCCATAACTATATTTTATAATTCTATCTAATAAAAGAGTAACATGCAAGTTGACCATCACTCCGACACACAAGATAGCTGCCCCCATGTGGTCAAAGATGGCTGCCCCACAAGATGGTCACCGCAAGATGGCCAGCAGGGAAGGGCAGTTGTGAGGGACCAGGCCTTCAAGGAAGGGCAGTTGTGGGTGATCAGGCCAGCAGGGGAGGGCAGTTAGTGGTGAACAGGCCTAAAGAGAAGGGAAGTTGGGGGTGACTGGGC
>PVJN01033435.1:0-10600 GCA_004026805.1 Lasiurus borealis | reverse complement strand
GAGTGACACAAATTTCATGCACCAGGCCTCTAGTCCTATATAAAAGGCTAATATGCAAATCGACCAAATGGCAGAATAATTGGTTGCTATGATGCACACTGACCACCAGGGGGCACTTGATCAATGCAGGAGCTGCCCCCTGGAGATCAGTGCGTTCCACAGATGAATTGCTGCTCAGCCAGAAGCCGCTCAAGGCTAGCGAGCACAGCGGCAGTGGCAGGAGCCTCTCATGCTTCCGGGACAGCACTAAGGATGTCTGATTGCTAGCGTAGGCCGGCTCCCTGCAGGAAGTGGACTTAAGCCATCAGTTTGACATCCCCCACGGGCTCCTGGACTGTGAGAGGGCACAGGCTAAGCTGAGGGACCCCCTGAATGCACAAATTTCGTGCACCAGGCCACTAGTTTAATATAAATACTAAAATCTTTTACTATAAATTCTACCTGAAAACTAAGCTAAAGTCTTATCTTTTCCTTTTTGATTCTTATTTCATGGCAATAAAACAATGCCATCCTAAAAGAATGGTAAAATTCCAAAAAATAATTATGTAATGGCTTAATTTTAAATTCTCATATTTTGAGCTAATTCTCTGAATTCCTTGAAAACTGCAGAGACCATTGTCATTATAAGCCTCACTATAAAACTTTGATTTTTATCTTTTATCAATCTATTACATTTAATGTTTTCTCCTCTAGACCTTCTATTTTCTGATACAAATGGAAACCATAGAATTCCTTTTCAGCTTAAATACCTTTTGGACCACAACATGAAGTATTTATTAAATAAAAATTATCCTTACAGAGTAAACTATATGTCACTTGCCTGAATACCAAAGGGCTGATCTCGGATGTTCATGTCATCTTTGGCATATCTATTAAGTAGAGGAAAATGTGCAAAAACAATATTAAGAATAATTTAATAAACAGCAGTTATTCTGAAAAAGTTTTATAGTTCTAAATATATTACAAAGTATAATATATTTTATATAGAACTATAAAATCTATTTAGTATTTCCAAACACCACTTAGATTTTAGGTGTCCAGTCTAATTAAAAAAAGAAAAAGTAAAACAAAATAAAACTAAAGATTATAATCAGGCAAATTAATTGTATAAGAAGACAAATCACTGAAAGTACTTTTTCATATTAGATGCCTTTAGTGAATGAAAAAAAGAACACAAGATGAGATATCAGATAAATTTAATGATATGTATTTTATCTTAAAAGAAAACCAGTTCTTACTTTTCTCGTGGAGCTCCTTTCTGCCATTCAAATTTGTATTCAGTCTCTCCTTCTGTTTCTTCTTTCTAAAAATATTCATTAAAAATATTTTTAGAAATTTTTCATAAAATTATAATCTACTGCAAGTAAATTCAAGCATAGTAAGTAGTACTTTACCTCTTTATTTTCTTGATTGCATATCAAAAAATGTGGGGGGAAAAGGTAGATCAGGTTAAAAACTTCATAAAAGTCTATCATATACTATACTATGATATGATATTTATTTGTAACATGTACGAATTTATTGGTTTGACTTTTTTTTCTTTCACAAGATAAAATTCAAATCACTAAAGGATAAAAACAATATTAAGTAAGATAATATTTAATAGGCTTGTAATCTCAAAATTTAAACTTTAATGTTTTTCATTGACAGTGAATATTATACTTTCTATTTACAAGTACATTCAATAAGAAGGACTAAAGATATATACATAAATTATAAAAGAATTAATAAACTTCTGCTGATGTTAAGATTTTTTTTTTTCTCTCCAAAGGACCAGTCATGAAACATAACTAGATTACAGACAAATATTTTTGTATTTATTCTATTGATTACAGCATTTATATAATAGCCATTTTAAAAGATAAAGAGCAACTTTCATAACAGTTCTAAAACTTTTAGTTGTAAATATATCAAAGACTTAAAAAAAGAAAGGAGGTGAGTACCTTTTTTAGCTCCTGGTGGGGCCTCGTACATGAAATTAAGGCCATTCTTTACACGTTCATCTCCCATAAGCAATCTAAATAAAAGTGAGACATAAGGGTAACAATTTTATGTAGGAGGAAAAAATTACAGAATAACTGTTCCTCAACCTCTAAAATTCTAAGAAAATTAAGGTACGTATTGTTGTTATAGTTTCAAAACTTTTCTCTATTCATTAGATGAAATCTGAAATATCTATGAGTCTATACTGATAAAAATAAATGAATAAATAAATGAGAAAAAGGGGAAAGGAATTCAAATGAAAAATATAGCGGCTCTAACTGATTTGGCTCAGTGGATAGAGCCTTGGCCCTGTGGAGTGAAGTGCCTCAGGCTGGAATCCAGTCAAGGGCACATGCCTGGGTTGCGGCCTCGATCCCCAGTAGAAGGCATGCAGAAGGCAGCTGATCAATGATTCTCATCCTTGATGTTTCGATCTCTCTCTCCTTCTCCCTTACCCTCTGAAATCAATTAAAAAATATATTAAGAATATATATAGAAGAATAAGTATAGAAAATCACCGCTAGAAAACCATAGTAATAACTGATGTGGGTGAGATCCACCAATGAATGCTAAAACTAGTGGGCAAAAGTTCCAAGGAAAACAGGATATTTGCATAGCTTCAAATATTTATTAAATACCAAGGGAAAAAAGTAACTGTTTTTTAAAGATTAAAGAATAACCACACTATGATCTGCTATAAACCTACTTTTCCACCCACACTCTTTTTATTGGCTTAACTCAATTATTGACTGTTTCCTGACATCCTTTCTGCTTTCTCATTAATAAGCTTTTAACGAAATATTTCTATGAGAGGTGTCAGTAGTTTGAGTGTTAAACTTTTATTTTTCTTCTAAGCTTTGCCTAAGTTGGAACTTGATCATTGGGTATATATACTAGTACTCAGATCAATATATTTTATGTGAATTATGGGTAAGTGGCCATCTACAAATATAAGAGTAAAGATAGTTCAGAGGAAATAGAATCCTATCATTAAGACAGTCAATTCAAAAAGCTAATTTAATATATGATTCAGTAAGGAGTCATTTTTATGTAACTGATTATTCTAAATCACCAGCATAGCCCTGCCGGGGTGGTTCAGCAGGTTGGAGCATCGTCCTATACACCAAATGGTTGCAGGTTCAATCCTTGGTTGGAGCACATGTGGGAGGCAACTGAACCATGTTTCTCTGTCACATCAATGTGTCTTTCTCTCTCCCCCCCCTACTTTCTCTCTCTCTAAAAGTCAATAAAATTATATCCTCAAGTAAGGATTTTAAAAAACAATAAAATTTAAAAAATAAGTAAAATCATCAGCATAATGGAATTTCTTACCTATTATCATACGATTCTTGTTCTTTAAGATATTGTTGCATTAATTCTTCTTGTTTCTTCTTATCATATGATATTTTTTGTTCTGCCATCCATACCTAAATTAATAAAGTAAAAAATTTAAAATTGGATGTCTGCTTTTCTTTTATAATAGTTTACAACATAATCTACTTTGGTTAGAATGACACTATCCTATCTAATAAAAGAGTAATATGCAAATTGACCATCACTCCAAGACACAAGATAGCCACCCCCATGTAGTCAAAGATGGCTGCCCCTATGTGGACACAAGATGGCCACCACAAGATGGCCTGCAGGGGAGGGCAATTGGGAGGGACCAGGCCTGCAGGAAAGGGCAGTTGTGGGAAGTTATGGGTGACCAGGCCAGCAAAGGAGGGCAGTTGGGGAAGACCAGACCAGCAAGGGAAGGCAGTTGGAGGGGGACCCAGGCCTGCAGGGGAGGGCAGTTGGGTTGGGGGACCAGGCCTGCAGGGGAGGGCAGTTGTGAGCGATCAGCCAAGCAGGCGAGGGCAGTTAGGGGTGACTGGGCTGGCAGAGGAGGGCAGCTGGGGGAGACCAGGTCAGCAGGGGAGGGCAGTTGTGGGGGACCAGGACTGCAGGGGAGGGCAGTTGGGGGAAACCAGGCCTGCAGGGGAGGGCAGTTGTGAGCGATCAGCCAAGGAGGGGAGGGCAGTTAGGGGTGACTGGGCTGGCAGAGGAGGGCAGCTGGGGGAGACCAGGTCAGCAGGGGAGAGCAGTTGTGGGGGACCAGGACTGCAGGAGAGGGCAGTTGGTGGGGGGGAACAGGCCTGCAGGGGAGGGCAGTTGGATGCCAACGGTCCTGGACTGTGAGAGGGATTGGTTCTAAAAGGGCAGTCAGACAACCCTCAAGGGGTCTCAGATTGGAGAGGGTGCAGGCTAGGCTGAGGCACCCCCAGCCCCCAGTGCATGAATTTTGTGCACCAGGCCTCTAATTACAAAATAACAGCTGAAAAGTCTGATTTGTGTCTTTGGGCAAATCCTTAAATACAACTGTCCAAAAGAACTAAAATTTCAAGCAAAAATGTCAAACTTGAGAACTACTCTGAGCACCTGAAACAGCTTTTTTGCACTCAGTCCCTGTGTTATTTCAGGGAAATATCCATCTCTCTACACGTAATACGTCTAGACTAGAAAACACACAGGTACAACCAAGAGGGTCAAACAATGCCTAGGGGTGCCACTGACACCTCTAGAGAGGAGAAATGGAGGACAAGGAAGAGGAAAAAAAGGAAATCAAATGAAATGAAAGATAGTTGTAGAATAAAGGGAAAAAGCAAGAAGAGGAAACAAAGAGATCAGAGAGAGGAGAATCCAAGATGGCGGCATAGGTAAACACCTACACTGCTGCCTTGCACAATTTCAAAACTACAACTAAAAGACAGAACAGACATCATCCAGAACCACAGGAAAGCCGGCTGAGTGGAAATTCTACAACTAGAGATCAGAGAGAGGTGTGTCAGATATCTCAAAGGTACCAACAGCATAGGCTGAATCTGTCCCTACATGAAATTCTCAAAACCATAAAAGTGGTGAAGGTAAAAAGCGCATACAACTTATACAAGGATATTTAATCATATTACTTTCTGAGCCTAAAGGGTACCAATGCCTTCCTCTCATCTTTAGCATAAAGGACAAAGTATTTGACAACCATTCAATAAAAACAAGTCAAACTTTTTCTCCAACATGCTAATTTTAAGAAGGTAAATGTAAGGACAAATACTTACTTTGATAAAATTATAATTAACTGTGGGTGAGGAGACATAAGTATGGGGAGGAGGATGTAGGACAAGACTGCCATTATTCAATTTCAGAAGCAAAAAAAAAGGTAGTTATTAGTATTTTAGTAGTGCTGAGATAGGAAAGTACTATGAGGACACAGCTTGAGATATGAACAAAAAAGGTTAATCCTATCCTTTATAAGGCTAAAATGCAAATAGTCTGAATTGCAGAACTGATCAACTGGTTGCTATGACATGTGTTGACCACTAGGGGACGTGTGCAGATCATGGTGATGGGATGGTGGAGCAGGTGAGCGGGTGTGCCAGACCAAGGAGGGGCGCTGGCCGCTGTCATCGGGGTGAGCCTCTGGTGGTTACTGAAGTTACTGAAAATTCTTTGCTCCTGCATGCCTCAGTCCTGCCTGGCGCTCACACCCGCTGCTGGCACCCTGCACCGGGACTGATTGTTCAGCACCATCAGCAGGTGCAAGCAACAACTGCCAGCCCTGATTGCCCCTGAGGGCTTTTCTACCCTCCACTGTTCCTAAGGGGTGATTGGAGCAGTAGCCGCTGCTTGCACCCATTGCTGGTGCTGGCCCCAATCTCTTTCCATCATTAACGGGTGTGAGTGGGGCTGGCACCATCAGCACATGGGAGCAGCTGCAGTGGGAGTGGGGCTGCCAACAGAGAGGGGACCGGGGTCCGGGGCAGGAGGGGCCGGATGGGGGTTTGGAGGATGGGCTGAGATCCATCCCTGTGCCTCTGCAGCCTCACAGCCCACAGTTCCTTTCAAGGTGCATGAATTCGTGCACTGGGCCCCTAGCATGGAGATAAAAGCAAAAAAAACAAAATGAAAACAAAACCCTTCAGGGACAGAATATATCAGACATTTATTTTGGTATAAGTTCCTGAAGTTTTTTCCACTGACTTCAAAATTACCAATGTAATGTTATAGCAGAAGAAAAACCTATATGAAAGGTACATGTTTGTGCCCTAGCTGGTTTGGTTCAGTGGATAGAGCTTTGGCTGGTGGACTGAAAGGTCCCAGGCTAGATTTCAGTCAAGGACACATGCCTGGGTTGTGGTCTCTCAGGCTCGATCCCCAGTAGGGGGTACGCAGGAGGCAGTCGGTCAATGACTCTCCCTCATCACTGATGTTTCTATCTCTCCCTTTTCCTCCTCTCTGAAATCAATAAAAAAAATCTATTTTTTAAAAAGGTAAATGTTTGGAATTTTCACTGTAGCTCAAAATGTAAACAATTGCAACAGAGAAATGTCTGACAGAATAACATATTAATAACAGTCTAATGAATAATATATCATTTCTGACAGAATAACTACCATTTATTTGTTTTAGATTTCATAAAGTTATTTTACTTATCTCAATTGCTCAAGAGCTTAAATACACATTGAGTATTTATTATGGACTGGAATAAAAAGTAATAAAGCACATTCTTATCTTCAAAATGCTCAGAATCTGCTAATAGAAAATCATACTAACTTTTCTGTAATTTTAAGCTCTGTATAATAAAAAAGAAAATACATGAATTATATAAGTAAATAATAACAATGAAGTTTGAAATTTGGACAACAGAAATATGTACAAGATAACAAAATAGAACAATACAGTGATTAACATTAAGGACCAGGAAAGAAGGCTGGTATAATGAAATACTTTACAGCAACTTTTGGTTTTAAAAAGTTATTTTTTTAAATTAAATCACGGGTAGCCATGTCTTGTCTATTTATATTATTCCAAAGATGTTCTAATGCACATATACACAAAAGGATAGACAGAGTGGTGCAAAAGTAGGTTTAGAGTTGTGAGTACATGAAATAGAGTTTATTCTTATTTTATTACTAGAGGCCCAGTGCATGAAATTCATGCACAGGTAGGGTCCCTAGTGGCTGCTGGCTGCTGGCCAGGGCTTCCCTTCCCCCACTGCTGGCTGCCAGCCAGGGCCTTCCTTCATTCCACACCACCCCCTGGTGGTTAGTGCATGTCATAGCAAGCAATTGAACTCCAGGTCAGTTGAATTTCTGAGGGAACACTTTGCATGTTAGGCTTTTATATAGAGAGATTTTCCATACGAACAACTATAAATCTACTTTTGCCCCCGCTCTGTGTATATAAAACAAACATACATACATATTCCTTTTTTAAAAATTCTCACCCAAGGATATGTTTAATGTTTTTTAAAAAAGGGGAAGGGAGAGAGAAAGAGGTAGAGAAACATCAATGTGAGAGAAACATTGATCTGTTGCCTCTGAATGTACCTCTACCGGGAACTGAACCTGTAACCTAAGCATGTTCTCTACTAGAAAATCAAAACCACAACATTTCGGTGTAAAGGACGACACTCCCAACCAATTGAGCCACAAAGCCAAGGCCACACATTTTTCTCCTTCTTTTCATAAATGGTAACATATATTGCATACACACAGAGAATATGTATAAAATAAAATTCTATACCATGGAGATCATTCAACATCAGTTTGTAAAAAGTCTTTTTGTATTTGGGGGGAGGGGGTGGAGAGATGAAGATCATTCTATTGAACTAATCTCCTGCTGTACTAATGAGCATTTTAAAAATTTCCAACCTTTTGCTATTAAAAGCTCTGTTGCAATAAATAACCCTGTACACAGCAACTTCATACATGTTAAACATGTTTTTAAAGAGGATCAGAATGTTGCCAAGGAAAAAACAGGGTAAGATCTGAGAAATAACTCACAGACCAAAAGGTGTAAAACTGGAATTAAGTAGTTTGATGTTACTGGAATATAAAATCTGAAGGGGGAAAATGGCAATTGGGGAAAAAGAAGGAAAAATAAACTGGATCCAGATTACTTAGTTTTAATTCTGTAGTATTTTAATGAGGAGTGGGGCAAGATCAGATTTTTGCTTTTGTATTTCACAAAAGACTACATATTTCATGCCTTATATGAAATGCCCAGAATAGACAAATCCACAGAAATAGAAAGCAAATTTGTGGCTGTTCAGGGCTGGAGAAGAGGGAGAGTTAAGGAGAAATGGGGAAGAACTGCTAACAGGTATGGGTTATGAGGGGGTGGGTGATAGAAATATTTTAAAATTGTTTGTGGTAATGATTCATAAATTTATAAATATGCTAAAAACCACTAAACTGGTACTTTAAATGAGTTATTTTATGGTATGTAAATTATATCTCAATAAAGCTGTGAAGTGAAATAGTTATTCTGATGACTAGGTAAAGAACAGATTTGAAAGGAGTCAAGACTGGGAGCAGAAAAGTCAGATTGGAAACATAACAGTCCAGGTCAAAGATAATGAAAGTCTAAGCTAAGATACAGGCAGTAGTGACAAAGAGGAGAGAAGAATTCAAGAAATATTTGGGAGGTAAGACCAATACAATTTATTTGCTGACTAGATAAGGGGTAATGGTATAGGAATGAATCTTGAGTCCCTGACTTGGATGACTGGTGAAGGATTGTTATTACCTATGTTTCCTACTCATTTGAGGTAGGAAGTATAAAAAGAAGAGTAGATTTTGGATGAAAGATAAGTTCCATTTCAGATATGTAGAGTTTGAGATGCCTGTAGGATACCTAGGGGAAATTGTTAAGTATATAGTTGTTTTGAGGTGCTTCCAGCTAGGGGAGAGATCTGGGGCTGTAGATTTGAGAGTCATGAGTGAAGAGGGGGGTAGTTAGTAGTAAAATATGAATTTGGATGTGACTGCTTGGGAGAGCACATAGAGTAAGCAAGGCATAGGCCACGAATGCAACTCTGTATTTGGGAGCAGCCTAAGAATGTGTGTAGGGAAAATTAACATTTTATTGAGCACTCTCTCCAGATGGTGGGCACACACAGTGCTAGGTGGTCTGTTGTTTTAAAGCCTTTCCATCTTCTTCAAACCTCATACCAATTTTACAAGTCAAAGCAATCTATAATGATCATTCCTAACTTATAGATTAGGAGACTGCAATGAGGGAACTACGTACTAGTATTTTGTACAAGGTATCAGAGCTAAAAGTGACTGCGCTGGAATAACTAGAATCCAGATCTGATTAATGCCCAGACCCTCTTCACTGCTGGTAGACATGTCATTGATTACTAAAAAGCCAAACTTCCACGAGGTCATCAGAGTGATAATACATTATCGGTTTAGGATAAAGAGAGGAAGCAATGGGCTGAACTTTATTTCCCTGTTAAGATCGACCTTATCTTAAATAAACAGTAAGTTTTCTTTGTACAGTTAAGCAGCGCTCTGAAACCGCGATCCCGGGCAAATCCAGAATTTCCCGAGGGAAGAAGTGAGGAACTCTATTTAATCAGTCTCCAGATCTTATGAATTTTCGTTCTTGCTGACGGAGCAGAGAGACCAGGACGCCTAAACTCGAGGGCCAGCTTTATCAACAAGTTTCTCAGCGGGGGCGAAGGGGCAGGAACACGAGCGCTTTAGGCCTGGAGAAGAGGCGACTGTCCCAGGGGTCCGAGAAGACACCACCACTCCCATTTCCAACTCCCGCCGGGAGCCCCGTCCGAGGGCTGGCACCTCCCGGGCTCCCCTTTACTCACCTTCTTGATATTGGACTTGGAGGCGGGATGGAAGTCCTTCTTGCACATGAAATTGGCGAAGGATTTGCCCATCTTGGAGGCTGAGCTGGAGAGAGCGGCCGCTGGGTCTGAGCGCAGCGTAAACAAACTCTGCCTCCTAACCGGAACTGCGCTGCGCTCCGCGCCGGGCACTTCCGGGGTCAAAGGTGGCGGCTTCCGGCCACTAGTGCCTCTCCTTGACACTAAGCGCCCCCTCCCCTTTTCCCTTTGCCCGGAGGCCAGGTGAGGGGCGGGCAGGGAGGAGGAGCCTACGTGGTGGAAGTGGGAAACGGGGAGACGGGGGAGATGGCTGGGGGGGGGGATCCCGGGCCGCTGGAGGGGGGCCCGGGGCAGCGCTGCGCCGCCGCCTCGGTTTCAGCGCCCGCGGTGGGGCGCGGAGGGCGCCCTGTGCGGCGGCGGTCCTTCTGCGAGACGTGTTTTTGAAGTTCGAGCTCTGGGCCCTGGGAACTCTGACTCGGGTTAAACTTCTTTTGCACCGATTTTCCCATCTGGGTGAGGGGAATAGTGGTTCTCACCGTACGTCGCCCGTTGGCGAGGAGGTTTCTGAAAGCGGCTGGCAAACGAAAGCCTCTAAAACAGGGTGTCAGCGCCGCCAGCGTGAGGACTGTCCCGGTGCCGCGGTGCAGAAAGGTGTCCAAGAAACGTTGGTTGAATGGCAATGACACGCGAGGTGTTAGTAAGCCTCTGCGGTTTCCCCTCGAAAGGGGCGAGGTGCCTTCCTAACGGGGCTGCAGCCCCTTCGCTCAGAGATCCCGGTGCCCTCGAAACTACAGGGTTTTGAGTGGACGTGGCTGCTCGAGGGGAGCCACCCACCCACCAATTCCTCTTGAGGGTGTGTGTGTGTGTGAGTGATGCCTGTGTGTGTGATGCCTGTGTGTGTCATGCCTGTGTGTGTCATGCTTGTGTGTGTGTGATGCCTGTGTGTGTGTG
>PVJN01033434.1:0-23443 GCA_004026805.1 Lasiurus borealis | reverse complement strand
GGTGCAGCCACTGTGGAGAACAGTATGGAGTTTCCTCAAAAAACTAAAAATGGATCTCCCATTTGACCCTGTAATCCCACTCTTAGGAA
Organism: Lasiurus borealis; assembly: GCA_004026805.1. NCBI lineage: Eukaryota > Metazoa > Chordata > Mammalia > Chiroptera > Vespertilionidae > Lasiurus > Lasiurus borealis. The sequence continues at coordinate 23,354 of PVJN01033434.1, read as the reverse complement.
TTTATCCTAAGAAATCACAAACACCAATCAAAAAGGATTTATGCACCCCTATGTTCATAGCAGCACAATTTACAATAGCTACAATTTGGAAACAGCCTAGGTGCCCGTCAATAAAATATATTTTTAAAAAAAGAACATTTATTAAAAAGAAGGAACATAAATGGTTTTGTATTTTCAAATAATAACCATGGCTCTTGTAATATGACTAAAACAAAAGCAATCAGTCAGGAGGCTATGGCAGGTGAGTGGAAATGGGGCTTGTACAAGGGGGTGGAGGTGGAGATGAAGAAACATAAGATATACTATGGAAACAGAGTCTAAAGAACTTGCTGATGTCTTAGAGGGGAGCACATGCAAGGAATAGTGACAGAAAGGGAATCTAAGAAGTTTAATAATATATATACCTTATCCATACACTAGCCCATCGAATCACTGTAACTCCAACTATGCACCAAAGGTAATAAGAATCTTTTCTTACAGTCAGCAGGTAGCTTGGTGGTTTGATGGAATTTTATGTAATAACTTCACCTCAATTTTAAACTAAAAGATTTAATGATCTAAAATTTAAGATTAATTGATCTAATTATATAGTGCTTCTGCAAAAGAATTGAAGCTCTAGAGACTTCGATTGCCAGCACTGCTCAGCATGTATTTTATACGAGTGTGGTAGTCAGCTTTTTATACAGGAGTCTCAATCACAAGCAGAGTTCTCAGGCATGTCTCATGTCTCTATACTGCAGGCCGCATGTTTCCAGAGGACTTCCGTCTGTATTATAAGTTAATAAATCAGTGAGCATGCCTCCCTCGCCTACTTTCCTGTGAGTTCTTACCCGAAGACACCAATTCTTACTGGAAATCTCTGGTGACCCCAAACAAAAACCGACACAAGCAACATCAGGTGAAAATTCATCAAGACAGGAATACCCCTGCCATCTCTTTTTCACTTTCTGGACTGGATAATTTTGTGCCTGACTCCTCTGGAGATCATTCTTTAACAGCTTTAGGGTAAACATACAACTCACCCAGGTGAAGGGTACAAATCACCTTTGCTGCAGTCAAATCGGCCTCTTTGTCCCCCCACAAACATTTATGCTTTTGTATCCTTCCATTTACCTTAAATATTTGTTAAACTGTTATTGAGTACTTAGCATATACCAAGCATTCCTATCTGGAACCATCAATGGTGCATTTCTACAGCCCTAACCCCTACGTCAAGACCTAGGTCAACTATGTTGCTCACCCCAGTTCCCAGTTGTTGGATTCCCCCTCCTCTCATTGTCTATAATCGTTGCTGCTTATCCATTGGGTATTAAGTACTGACCACGCAGGTACACTGCAGGTTCACTTTCACATGTGCATCAAGTGTCTTGGTAACCTGACCCTCCGGCACAGCACCTCACACAGGCGATGCGTTCAGGGCGTATTTTGTAGAGGATGACAAATCCCGGTCCTGGCAGAAGCTGTGGCTGAATAGCCCTCCTCCTTCTAAGTCCGTCAGCAGTGGAGTCATGGGACCTGTAAGTTTTTAAATGATCTTGCTGACATCTGAATTGTACTACAGATTCTATGACAAGGTCGTGTTTCTAGAACTGGAGATCCCTGCCAGGGGCTGGCACACGGTGCTGTGCTTCTTACAACAACGGGAGATGAGATCTGAGAGGACTTTGACAGCAAATAGAAACAGATCAGTGCCATACTCAACTTCAAGGAGGTTTCTGAACCAAAAAATAAAATAAAATAAAAATGCATTGGGCCTGGCTGATGTGGTTCAGTGGTTAGAGCGTCGGCCCAAGCGCAGAAGGATCACAGGTTCGATTTACAGTCAAGGGCATGTACGTGGTTGCAGGTTTGATCCCAACCCTGGTCAGGAGGCAACCAATCCAATCGATGTGTCTCTCAGTGAGGATTAACAACAACAACAACAAAATGTGTGATTTCTAGCAATCAGGAATGAGTAGTTTTTCATAAATGAATTGGTTGGGACACTGCTACCATGATGGATAGGGTGACAGAATAATCTGGGAGAAGATGCACAGTAAGCTACCGGCTACATCATGCAACGTTCTTCCGTGTCTGAAAGACCACTGTTGCTGTCATTTCCTGTATGGATGACCTAGGCTGTCACCTTTGCTGATGGGTTGCCAGCAAGACACACACACACACACAGAGGCATATATACAACAGATTGCTCTATAGAAAACGGGTAATCTCTGGAACTCCCTTCAAAGAATAATTATTTGTAAATAAGCAGAATTGAACTTCATTTGAGGGCACAATGGGAACTGCACAAGTGATTGCTCATAAATCGAACACTGCCATGCAACTGCACTGATTTTGAATAAAAACTGGCTCTGGCTTTCTATAAATTACACCTAAAACATTAATCATAAAAGCATTGTGTTTTCTCTGGTTTCTATTCCTTGACTTTTCAATCTGATTCTTTACTATTTCATGTTGTACTTGCCCTTTGAATTTCGTTTCAGACTCACATTCATCAGGCCAGAGGAAGTCAGGTCCTGGATCTGGAAGGAATAAAAATCGCCAGTGATGACAGTCCTAAAAAAGGCTGTGTACTCATTTCCTGCGTTTAGAAGAACATATTTGTAAATCACGGCCATCACGGAAGCATACACATTTGCCTTGAGTCCTGCTCTATCTCTCCCCTGTGAGGTTTCCTCAACACTGGAAATGCATTATTCTGTTGTTGGTCTAATCCCAGCCTCTGAATCAGAGCCCAGCAGAGTGGGTTTTTCATAAATATGCATTGATTGCCTGACTCAGTATTAATGTAGGGCAGGGCTCTGATTAGCAAATGCTACCTGCAGGAGGCACAGGAAATACCACAAATGGAGATAAGATGCTCTTAGCAGATTTTATCTCTTTTCTTTCTTTTTTTTTTTTTTTCATTGAGACTTGAGAAAAATCACTTATCTCTCAGGTCAAACAAACCTCTCCAGCTCTGTCCCTTCAGGATCTGAAAGCAGTTCCCTTGAAAAGACTCCATATATGGGCCCTCTTCCATCCAGTGCTTATGGAAGAGCCCAAGATGAGGGCGATTGTTACTAATTTAATTTATTCCTTTCCTGCTGTTTCAGCAGTTCACCAGGATCTATATAGTACCATACATTCTTAAACTTAAAGATGAAATCAGCAATAAAATGAAAAAAAATACAGTTCCTCTTTTGATAACGTGTATACAAAATAAAAGGTTAAGAGGTTATGATGATGTCTAGGATAAGGGACACATTAAAATTTAATAATGTTTATGGATATTATACTAGGACCCCCCTCCTCCTCTTTCAGTTAATCCCCTGCACCCAACTTCCTGCAAGTTTCACTAAAGGCAAAAACCCCAAACAGGTCCTTTTGTAACCACTTCACTCCATAGTTGATTTCATTGCCATGCACAGCTTTGTCAGGCTGCAGAGCACGCACTAGGCGGGATGCGCCCCAGACGCACACAGGCACCAAGGGACTCGGCCTCGGAGCCTGTTGCTCATGGCCCAGGCGGGGAAGCAAGTGCGTCTCGGACCCAGACGGTCCCTCGGGGCAGGAGGGTTGGAATCCCACCGCCGAGGGGGACTCGCAGCCCCTTCCCCCTGCAGGAGCCAGGACTTCCCACCGCGGTGACCCAGCCCCTGGAGGCCCTCGCCTGCCCACTCAGACCCAGCCCCACTTTTCAGACCACGGGCGACTCCACTGTTCTTAAAACCCAGAGGGGAGGGGAGAAGCTATTCAAAGATGTAGGAACCACAACGCCCATTCTTTCCTAGGCCAAGACAGGAGAGAGTCACAAAGGCGTTAAAAAAAAAAAGACGGGATGAGCGAAGCCACGACCGGGCGAAGCGATGCCCGGGTCAGGGCGGGGAGAGGCTGCAGCTGACACCCCTCCCCCCGCAAGGATGGTACGGTCCAAAAAGGGGCGGGGCGGAGGAGGCGGGGCTTCAGGGTCTCCCGGTCCCATTCCCGCCTCGCCGGCCGGGCTGCTGCCGGAGCGAATGAACGCGCGTCCCGGCGACCCCTCCCCGGCCGGCTCCCCGGCTCCGCCCCTCGCCCCGCCGCCGTCCCCCGCGCGCCGGCAGCGAGAGCTCGCCCGCCCGGCTCCGCGGCCGCCGCCACCACCACCCCCGTCGCCTCTCCCTCGCGCCGCCAGCGCGCGGGGACCGTGTGTGCCCCGCGGCGGCGCTGCCCGGGGTGGGCGGCGGGGCCCGCGCGGCTGCTGAGCGCTCGGCGCGGCTCAGCCCGGGGGTGCCCAGCCTGCGCGGCGCGGTGACAGGTGCAGAGTCCGCGCCGCAGACCCACCCGCGGCGGCCGCCGCGATGCCCACCATGCGGAGGACCGTGTCCGAGATCCGCTCCCGTGCGGAGGGTGAGTGGCCGCCGCCGCCGCCGCAGCGTGGGGACTGGGCACGGGACGTGCGGGGCGGCTCTGGGCCACACACACAGCCTGGGGGGGGGGTCTCGTATGTGTGTGTGTGTGTGTGTGTGTGTGTGCATGCATGTGTGTGTGTTTGTGTGTGTGTGTGCATGCGTGTGCGCGCGCGCGCGTGCGTGGATGGAGAGATGCATGTCCCACCTCTTCCCCTTTCCTGCGGCGTCTCCCATGCACTTGCAGACCCCTGCCCAGCTCCCGAGCCCCGGGGCTCGCTCTGCACCGCTGCGTGGTCCTTTGGTCCTTTGGCCGCTGTCACCGAGGCTCCGGCCCAACCCACCTCCCTCCCCAGCAGCTCACAAACCTCCGCGTCTCTCCACTCGGCTTCCCCCATCACCACCCGAGTGAACTGAGCCCCAACCCGCCGCCCACCTTTTTTTATTTTGCTCCCCACACATCACCGCTCCCCCTTTGATCTGAGCCCCTGGCCTCGCAGCACAGGGAGCCTTCATTGGGTTTGGGTGCTCAGCGGGGACGGTGCTCGCACATCCCTGCAATTCTGCCTCCTGCAGTGGAGGAGACTCGCCCAGCTCTCCCTTCTGAGGTTTCATTTTTTTTTTTCCTTTTGCCTGAAACCTGCCCTGTGGCTAGCTGCGCAGACTTTTTTTTTAGCCAGGTGGAAGGTGCTTTCTCTGCTCCCCACCCAGGGCCAGCTGTTGAATGGATGCACTTGTCAGCAGCCATGAGCAACAGATGCCCAAGGGCGAGCGAGCTTTCTGAGAGGCCAAGGCACTCTCCATCTTGTCCAGGGAGCCCTCAGCATCCCGTCCAGCACGAGGCAGCCCATAAATACATGCCTTGGTTTTTGCTCATGACAAAGCCTGGAGTGTACATATCTCGAGTTTTGTTTCCTTTTTGTTTTTCTCTCTCCCATTAAACCCATACCCGGATCCTGCAAAAGGCGGAATGACATGTTTTTTTGAGAAGCTGCTTATCTTGCCATCCATCATCACTGGTTCCCATCCCTCCCCACACGCCCCACCCTCTAATGTGAAGCAGGTGGTAAAGTGGTTTTAGAAAAAAAAAAAAAGAAGTTGGGAGGATAGGATTCCAGGGGTTTGAGACAGGCCAGGGTATCACTTTTCTTCCTGGGTGCCCCCATGTTAGAAATGGAGGGCACGAGACTCTCATATCTGAGATTTTCTGTTTACCTTGCTCTGGGGAGAAAAGCCACACAAGATTCACAACGGACCTGTGTTCTACATTGGGTACATACTTATTATTATTTGTAACATGATGAAAAAAATATATAAGACATTACGCTTTTAGATGCACCGTGGAATAGAGGATAGATAATGTTATAAAAATCTACCCAGTAAAAAATGTTTTCGTTCTTAATATTCTTCCGAGCGAAGCAAGTCAGTTTTCCTAACTGCCATTTGCGTGAGCCACGCAGATGTTGAAAATACAGCGGTGACCGTCGGGATTGTTCTTTCAACTAATCATAATCGATGAATCCTATGTTGTGGGAAATGAAAAGACCCCAAAACAATGCCGCACCTGTGGGTTTTATCACGATTGCCAAGTTACAGTGTTGTTTCTGATTCACGTACGTGGTTTGCAAAGCATTTTCTGTAGAGATTACCTTCCGGGGCCTTGCGACACTCCTGGAGGTGAGGACACTGTGGCTCAGGTGGTTTGGGTTCTTGCACAAGGTCAAGTAGCGAGTGCAACGGAGCTTTTGGAGTAAGAGCTCTGGGGAAACAAGAGCGGCTTCTTATGTAACCTTTGTGGGCCCTGTGCCTCCCGCAGTGTCAGGGGCCCGGTGGCACGTGGTGAATGCCCCTCCCCTCCCATGTTGGTTAGTTTTCCTTTATCATGTGCTGAGCATGTCACTCCAGACGGTGCTGAGGACAACATAAATAATGCCTCTGTGGGCTGCTGAGGTGGCTCATTGCCTGCGCTGCCCACACTTTTCTTTCCCGAGGAAAATCCTCCTCTGAGGGCGCCCACTGCCTGGAGGGCCTTGTTGTGTACTGCACCCCCCTGGGCCTCAGCTGATTGGGCCAGAAGAAGCTCCTGACGACCCATAGATGGCTCGGACACACATGTGTAGCCTGGTGGTTTGGCTCAAAAAGGTTCTCTGTGGTGACTCTCTCTCTCGGAGAATGAGAGAAGCTTAGAGAGTGTGAACATTGAAGCAGAAAGGTGCAGAGGAGAACAGGCTGGAGGGGAGACAGCGGCTGGCTATCATAGGTCACCCAAATGCTGCTCATAGGAGGAAGCAGAAACGGAGTGGACAGAAAGATGGGCGAGAGGAGGATGTGCCAGATGAAGAGAATGGGGCAGAGAGACACGGATGCTGGGAGTGTGACCAGACCCTTCCTCCCTCCCTCGGACTTTTCTAGTCTCAGTTCCCAAAGAGCACTAGGATAGGCTCTTTATTTTTTTTTTTTAATATATTTTATTGATTTTTTACAGAGAGGAAGGGAAAGAGATAGAAAGTCAGAAACATCGATGAGAGAGAGACATTGATCAGCCACCTCCTGCATGCTCCCCAGTGGAGATGTGCCCACAACCAAGGTACATGCTCCCAACCGGAATCGAACCCAGGACCTTTCAGTCCGTAGGCCATCGCTCTATCCACTGAGCCAAACCGGTCTTGGCGGCTCTTTCTTTCTTGAAGTAACTCGAACGGGTTACCATTCCCCGCATCCCGATTGGCCAGATGCAGGACTGTTCTGTGTTCAACTTATTTACAATCAAGTTGGGGAGAAAAGGCTTAACATGAAATGAGCACTTAATAGCCCATGGGGGTGTTATTAATGGAACGTTGTGCTTGCTATGGATGATGTAGGTCCCGTGGAAGGTCAGGACAAGGAGCATGAGGCTGGCTGAGGTGAGACTGGAGTGCTCACACAGTGGGACTTTTAAGATGTACTCGCATCACCAGAGACCTGGTGAGATGCAGGTTCTGAACCAGTGGGTCTACAGCGGGGCTGGTGCTGCTGCGTGTCTGACAAGTGCAGGGGTGGTGCAGAGGCAGGCCTGCAGGTGACAGCTTGAGTAGCAAGATTCTAAAGGATAGTGCCATCTTTCTTAATGGCTGAGAAGGTGTTGGAAGTCGATAGAGCAGTGGTTCTCAACCTGTGGGTCGCGACCCCTTTGGGGATCGAACGACCCTCTCACAGAGGTCGCCTAAGACCATCAGAAAACACCTATTTCCCATGGTCTTAGGAACCAACAATTCGCTCCTCGGTGTAGCAAAATGTAGTAATGTAGTTTACTGTTGTCATATTAAGACTGTTACCCATGCTACACCACGATTCAAGACTAAATCTCATTTATTTGTAATTAGAAATAAATATTCCACAATATACAATTACATATTGTTTTTGTGATTAATCACTATGCTTTAATTATGTTCAATTTGTAACAACAAAAATATATCCTGCCTATCAGATATTTACATTACAATTCATAACAGTAGCAAAATTACAGTTATGAAGTAGCAACGGAGATAATTTTATGGTTGGGGGTCACCACAACATGAAGAATTCTATTAAAGGGTCGTGGCATTAGGAAGGTTGAGAACCACTGCGATAGAGGAACCCATTGGGGAAAAAAATGGTGCAAAGTGAACATGGCTTATTTGAGAGTTCTTAAGTAAGCTAGACAGGAGCAGAGGGAAACCTGGAAGCTGGAGGATATATACATGGAGATACTGCTGATTACAGAGCATGTTGGGTGCCAGGATAAGTCACTGGATATGGAATCAACTATTTGAAGAGGATCTTCGAGCTTGTCCAATTCAATGTCTCATTCAAGCATGACGCCAGTATGTAATATCTCTTAACACGGCCAGTTAGGAGCCAAATCATTACAGGGGAGTGGCATCCCCAGAGAAGTGTTTTTAGAAAGATTAAATCTGGATATGTGTTAGATGGTTGGAGGAAATGACAGCATAGATAAACTCTGTTGTTAAAAAAAAAAAGCCTAAAAATGATGGACTCTAGGATTAATATTGGAGGGGAGCAGTGAAAAGAGGAAGGGAAGAATCAGAGCTATCTCTAAGTAAACCACGAACTCCTTCCACAGATAGCTTTTGAACTCTTAACCAGTGCAGCTTCAGTGAGCAGAACACAAAAAGGCCACCCCTGGAGGTGCTCACATGCTAGTCAACTGAGAGACAAAGGAAACAATCAGTTTATAGAGCAATTCGGTGGTAAGTGCTATGGACAAGCTAAAGAGGAGTTAAAGTGCTTAAAGCCGGTGGATGGCCTGCAGTGTTCGGTAGGTTGGTTAGACTAGCTGGCTTTGAAAAGCTGGAGGAGGGGAAGGAGGTAACCTGCAGGGGAGGTGGGAAGGGTGTTTCAGGCAGAAGGAACAGCCAGAGCAAAAGGCTCAATGCAACAGAGAGTCAGGAATGGTAAAAGAAACTCTGAGAGGGAGAATGGTAGGATATGAGGTCACAAGGTTACATCATGGGACCGGGAGATAGAGGGATTAAAATGATGGAGATTCTCAAGCAAGATCCTGGGTATCTCACGAAAACTTCAGTTTCCGGGGCTGGCACATGAAAATTCTGTTCAGTCCATTTTTTATTTCTTTCTTTGTTTTAGGAACTCTGCTTTACAGTCTTAAGCCTGATTGATCGAGAAAATCTGTTTAAAGATAAGGGAATTATCTCTCAATGCAATAAGAGAGATAAATTCAGATTTTAAAGTACTTGTGGGACATCCAGATGGGCATATTTTTAGAAATTTGGAGGTTATCTGTGGGGGAAAAAAATCAAACGGGAATCTTGAGTTCGAATAGTTGAAACCCTTATAGTAGGTAGGTTGGCCAGAAGGCAAAATCAGATGAAGCAGAAGGCTAAGAATTTTAGATCTCTTCACTTGCACACCAGCTGCATCAAATGGGTCTCTGAAAACAGCATTAGGCTTGCTTGACACAGGGACTGAAATAACAGTGGTTTACACAAAACAGTCTTTTCTCCCTCTTGTAAAACTAATAGGAAGTACGCAGTCCGGGCCAGGTATGCCCACTCAATAAAATCTTCGGAGACATTGTCTCTCTCTGGCTTTCTGCCTACCATCCTGAGTGTGTAAATTCCTGAAGTCAGACCGTGATCTGGGTAGGAGTTCCAGGTAAGGAACAATGGAAGGGGGAGAGACCAAGGGCTCTCCCTGGAAGTACCACACGAAGAGTAAGTGCTTATTTTGATTGGCTCCCCTATGCAAGGAGCACTGGAAAAGGGAGTTTGCTAGCTGGGCACATTAATCAGGGTTTATTACCAAAGGAAAAGGAAGAAGGGTTATTGGTAGGCAGCTAACAGGCACAGTCCCTATCAGGTACTCAGACTGTTAAAGGCTTTGGCTGGGATCAAAGAAGTGTTCAAGAGCTTGTAATTGACAAAATCATAAGCATGAAATCGCTCAAAACTAAGGAAATGCACCAAAAAAATAATAATACAGGGCTGTCCAATGATTTGCATTTTCTTTCGATGAATATTATAATGCTAACATGTGAGACATACATTTGATTATGTGGAACGTGCTACAGCAATGTTAAGGAGCTGTTTTAGGGATTGTTTTTCCTAAATTGGTTTTATAAATGGCAACTTTAAAAATGTTTGTAATTACATGGAATACTATGTTTCATTTACTTAAGAGATTTTTAAAAAGCAGCATTCACCCTGACCGGTTGCTAAGTGGTTAGAGCATCCATCAGCCCTCAGATCAAAGGGTCCCAATTCCGTGTCAAGGGCATGTACCTCCGTTGCAAGTTTAATCCCCACTCCTGGATGAGGATTAAAAAAAAAATTATAAAAGTAATTGCTGTAAGGATTGTTAGAGGAAGAGGCCATTTCATTTATTTAGGTAAAAAATGACCAAAATTCTTTTTTTAAACGTTCATGTTTTATGCCCCTGCTGTGTGTCCGCCGATTGGCTGGTGGGACAAAAAGGTCTGGTGAATTCAGAGGATCCCCATGGAGATGAGTTAAAGATTTATAACTGACATGGCACTGTGAGAGAGGGAGGGGATGTGAGTGTAGTGATACTTCCTGTAATCAATATTTGAGAATCCCCAATACGTGTCATTTTGCTTAGTGTCCTTCTCAAGATACTAAATGTGGGAGAACACAGTTATTTTAGGTTTTCTAATCTGTAGTACACCATTCTTTTTTGTTTTTTCTATTTTAGTATCTCATTTCAGAAACAGAGAATTGAATCATGTGCCTGCCTCACAGCCACAAAAACGTTTACATAGATCAGAGTGTACTTTCAAAGTTAGGGAAAGGTTTGCTGCGTTCACATAGTTTCATTATTCACATAGTTTCATTATTATTCAGGCAGCAGTTTCGTTCTTCATTCATCGCGGGTTCCCACCCCTTTCAAAGCTCTTATCCTCTGGGTAATAAATGCCTAGTGTTTACTTTGGTGATATGTATGTTATTGCTCTCACAGAGGACATTGTCTGGCACGTAGTAGGAGCTCAGCTATTGGTTGAATGAATGAACCTTAAGACCTGGAGAAGAGATAGCCTAATACACACCTTATAATCACACCTACTTGATATTCTCCTCCTGGAAGCTGAGCCTCGGGAAGGAGTGATTTTTCTGTGACCTGCTCGTGACCTGCACTTACAGCTCTGCGGGCCACACGATTGCCTTCAGTGTTTGTCAGATGAATGAGTAACTCTGAACTCCGTGTTGAACGGAAGGACTTAACTCTGTTCTCTTGGTTGTTGAAGTAACACCTGCTCCTTGGAAAAACTCACACTGCAAAAAAGGTCAAGGCACGAAAAAAAAAAAAAAACACCACAAACTATGTATCTAAACATAATAAATGATGGCATTTTAATATATATGCTTTTTAACTATTTTCCAAAAGAGGAGAAATATATTGATTTGTTTAAAACCATGAGATCATATGCTGCATTATTTTTAATTCTTTCCCTTTTAGTATTTCATGGACATCCTTGCATACCACGTAGATTTGTGTATATTCCATGACAAGGATGGATTTAATCTTTTTTCTACTTTTATTAAAATATAATAAGGTAGTAGTTTCAGGTATACATCATAATGATTTGTTATATATATATATATATATATATATATATATATATATATATAGCAACTTGATTAACACAATAAGTTTAGTTAACATCCATCATTTCACATAGTTTCAAGATATTTTTTCTTATGATGAGGGCTTTTAAGATCTATTCTCTTAGCAACTTTCAAATATACAGGTCACTGTTGTTAACTGTAGTCACCGCTGTACATTACATCTCCAAGATTTACTTACCTTACAGTTGGAGATCTGTGTCATTTGACCCCCATCCCCTATGGGAGGGATTTTTGTCTGGCATGGCTTACATCCTCGGTGCCTAGAGCAGTGTCCAGCATTTGATAGAGGCCTCGGTGATTACTTGTAAATGAATAGATCATTGTCATGGCAGCTTAGTGCTTTTATGTTCATGTATAATAAATAATTTAGTAAGAAGTCCTCTGTAGGCGGGCATATATCATTTCAATTTTATTTGTAAACAAACCACTCTTGGATAAGCAACTTTATACATCTTTGTGTACTTTTCTGATTAATTCTCTGTGAAAAGCTCTGAGGGATTACTGGGTCAAAGTATGTACCTTTTTAAATGAAAAAAGTATGCATTTTAAAATTGCTAGAAAGATAATACGTACCAGTTTTCCCTCCCACTGAGTGAGCAGGAGTACCTGTTTCTCTATACCCTTCTCCAGGATTTAGAGAGCCTTTTTTACCCTAATGAATATACATATACAGTGCAACGAGTGAATGTCCAAGTTTACATTGCTTTGGTTATTAGGTTGAATACATTTTGATAAGTTTAGTGATTTTCTAAATTGTTTATTCAAGTTCTTTTATGAAATTTTTTGTACTTTATTTTTGAGAGGGTGCATTTTGAAGATATTTTTCTCTGATTATAGTGTATCTTCTAATTTTTATAGTATTTTCTGATGTATGTGAATTAATTTTTGTGAAGTATGCTGTTACTTTTTTCTTAAAATGTTTGCTTTAATGCCATATTTCTCATTTCAAGATAATGATCATTTTTAACTTATATTTTTCTCTTAGTATTTTCAGGTTTCATTATAAACAGTTAATGTGTAATTTCTGTGGGACTTATTTTGTTGATGAGATATAAGGTAGGGATCTAATTTTATTTTTTCTTAACTTATCCACTTGACATGATAATCACATATTTAATAATCCATTCTTTCAATATTAATTTGGGCCCTTCTTTTATATACTAAATTTACATACATAACTCGTCATTTCTGGAATTAGTCTCTCTTTTTCCTTCTTCTTCTGCACCCTCTCCCTCAAAACCCCAATTTTAGTTTGTCTCTTGGACCCTGGTATCAAATTCCTTTATTGCAGTTAATAAAAAATATCCTCAGAGTGGTCCTGCTCTCACTGCTCTTTTCTGTAATTTATTTTTTCTGGCTCTTTTTCTGTTTATGTTTCACTGTGAACCAAGTGAGTCAAGTTAAAAAATGTGTTGGGCTATTTGTTGGCATTTCATTATGTTTATCATTTATACTAAGAGAATTCACATCTTACATACATTGAGTCATTCAAACTTAGTTTTTCTCTCTATTTATTGGCATTTCTTTCATCTGCTGGGAGATGATTGTTAAAAATACAGCCTGCCCGTTTTATGATGTGATCCTAGATGATTCACATTGTATGAAGATATTGTGAATGGGGTTCTTTCTGAAATCCTGTGTTCTTGTTTTTGACTGTTTGCCCATCTAAGGTGGAAGCTATTGATTTTGAAATTGACCATCAGTCTGAATTCTTAAAATGTGTCTATTGATTTTGAAATTGACCATCAGTCTGAATTCTTAAAATGCGTCTAGCATTTGTGGCTTACAGTTTTTTTCTCTTAAAATGTGCTAGACACATTTTAAGTAGTTTTCAAGTTAACTTTCATCACCATAAATTTAAAAATTGTATATCCTAAGACAAAGTATTTTTAAAGAAGATTTTCTGTTAGTTAGACTTGACCAGGTATATTTTAGCTATTCTAATTTTTTCCCCAGTAAGATTGGTTCACTTTTACTTGCTGAAATATTGTGAACTCTGGTTCCAACTTATTACTTTTAAGGTGTCACATAGTAGCCCTTACATAATAGTCAAGACACAGCTCCTTTGGATGCTTTCTGCTAGAGGTAGAAGTCAGAATTTAGACCAGCTGGGAATTAACTGTTGCTTTCATGGAACATCCTTAGATCACACTGGTACTCTTAAACTTTCATCAGCACTAAGAGAAGTAAACTGTGAGCCCCAAATGCTAGACGCATATGTAATTTTCAGTATTCTAATAGCCACATTTAAAAAAATGAAAAACAAGCAGCTGAAGTTCATTTTAACCTAATGCTTCCAAAATACTGTTTCATGTTATTTACATAAAAATTAATAATGAGGTAATTTGCATTCATTTTCTGCACTAATTTTTAAAAGTGTGCTGTGTATTTTATATTTACAGTGTTACATCTCAGTTTTTGGACCAGTCCCATTTCATGCCCTCAGTTGGCACATGTGGCTGCCATACATGTTAGTTTTTCAGAATCTAACATTTTATAACAGAATTCAATTCTTATTAAAAACACATCTGTAGGTGTGCTCTCTGTAAGTAGAAATGTAGGCCCTCCACTCCCTCCCTTACCACAAACGTCCTCAGAAGCCCGCACCCATTATGCTAGTGCTTGAGTAACGCTGCTCTGACCTGGCCCAGAGGCAGTGGCAAGGTTATGTTTTGGGTAAGAGTATCAGGGCATCTTCTGAAGCCTGTTGTTTTGTTCCCATTCAACAAAAACAATTCCCTTTTTAAACAGGTTTGACAAGCGAAAGCCATCCTGCCCTACTGTCCTATTAAACAATGTTCATTCAGTGTTAACGTGAAACATGTGTACATGGTAAATTTTGAGTAGTATGCTTTCATATACGATGTTGTCATCACTTTATTGATCTAAGCAGGGAGCCATAGAACTGGCTTCAGGGGTCATTTACACAGCTAATTGGGCGAAGGGAGGTGTCTGTTTCCAACCAGGGCCTCTGTCTCTGCTTTTGTGTGAGCCATCCTTGAAGACGACTGATCTGGAGCCATCTGGGGCTGTGCTTAATGGGATCGGGTTAGTCAGGTGACCGCTGAAGCAGAGACGGTTCCTAAGACCAGAGCCAGCCCTCGGCTTCCGACCAAGAAGCCACTTTAGTGGGCCAGAGCTACTTACTAGTAGCGTACAGGTTTCGCTTTCATGAGTGAAGCACACAAACAGTGGTATGCAGGGCTGGATCACAGACCGAGAGGGAGATGATTCTCACCCCAGTCTAGAGTAGGAGAGCTTCTGTCATTGGCTGAGGTCCCTGGGGCTGACTCTGGTCCTAAAGTGAAGCCAGCTGTTGTTGCAAGAGAAATCTCCTTCCAGAGTCTGCAGCCCATCTTTTCCTCAACCCTCCCTCACCCCATGTAGACTTCGCCCTGCCCAGTCCTGAAAAGCCATAGCTCCTTGCAGGGGGGGGTGGGGTAGGGTGGGGAGATAAGGAGCTCTGAGGTAGCACTCTCAGGATGTGTAAGGAGCCACCCTGTCATCATAGCTTTGACCCTGAGTGCCTATCATAGAGCTCCGGGCCTGGGGCCCTGCCTTGCTCTGGGAAGGGAGAACCTGTCCCTGACCCTAGCTGGGACCCTGAGTGCCCTACACCGTGAGTAGTTCTGAAGCAGAGCGAAGCCTGCCAGGGCTCCTGCATAGCATTCGCATGTGCTTTCCTCATGTTGGTCTTGGCCAGCTCATCTGGACAAACGAGTCGCCCCACGCTGGAGGTCTCTCTTCTGAGTGCACCTGTTGGGTGCGTGACCGTGTTTTTCTGGATCTCTTGCTCTGCCAATAGTGGCGGTGACTGGTTGACCCTTTCCAGTCTCTAGCTGCACTTTAAAAACAAAGCAAAAAAAAAAAACTCATGTTCTTTATCTGGCCAAAGAAATGAAACCGATCTCTCTGTGTTTATTTTATCCAGATTGGCTGTGCTGCTCTATAATCTTAATCTTAAATGGGGTTCAGTCCACCATCAGTGCCAGAATAGTTGTGATAAATGCCCTCTGGTGGACTTACTCCACTTCTTTATTTTCACAGTTGTGAGCAATGGTTAGAGAAAGGGCTTAAGGAAAAATGACTCTGTCCTCCATCTATAATGCGAAGTGTATGGACAAGGCAGTGGGAGGCTTGTGGAAGGTGGAAAGTTTATAGCCATTGTGCCTCAGGGGTGCCCAACCCTGGCTGCTCAGTGGATAAAATAAGGAGCTTTGGACAATACTGATGCCCAGATCCATCGCAGACCAGTGGAATCAGTCAGGCCGATTATTGGGCATTTGGACCAAGCATCGATATAATCTTTCCCAGGTGCTTCTAATGTGTAACATGTTAAAACAGACAAACATTGGTGTGTCCTGGCTGGTGTGGCTCAGTTGGTTGAGGTCTGTCCCCTGCACCAAGGGGTCCAGGGCTCCATTCCCAGTTAGGCCACATGCCTGGGTTGTGGGCTCAATCCCCAGTTTGGGTAGCTGATTCATGTTTCTCTCTCATCGATGTTTCTCTCTCCCTCTCTCTTCCTCTCTCTCTAAAAAAAAGGATATTTTAAAAAAACACACAGTGATGTAGATCTTTGCATTATTTGCTTGCAGAGAGGAGGAATGGATTGCATATAAAGCCTTGTAGGTGCCAGCCAAAAAAGAAAAAGGAAAAAAAAATCTAAGAGCGTATGGATATTTTTGGTTGAAAGTTTAATCTGTTGCTCAGTTACTTAGTTTCCCCTTCTCAGAAATTGTAAAATTCATATGATACTGGTTTTTCAGGTTTTGAAGACTTTTCCATTAAAAGAAGAGCACAAACATTTAGTTTGTTTTTAAAACTGTATTATATCCACCCTGGGAGCGTGATGAGTATGGCCTTTCTGCAGTGTCATTACTAGTTTGTTTGCTAACCGATTTACGTTTAGCATATGGTAGTCATTCATCTCCTTCTTCATCCTGTATTTGTGGCCTGTGTATGTAGTCATCTTCACCTGGAAGAAAGACTTGAGCAGTTTGGTAAAACGTTTCTGTAGCAACTTTAATTTCAAGATGTTTATTTCCTCCAGTTTACAATTATTGATTTGTCCCACCATGATTTATAGGTGAATGTATAGAAGCTGAAACTGACAGTTTACCACAGGTCCCAGTTGACCTGCCTTCCCTGGCCACTGAGACGAAGTCACTTTTGAGACCCTTCACCAGTGGGGTTCTCTGGTCGCATGGATGGGCGCTGGCTGTCTGGTTTCGGGATGTGATGAGGATTAGAAAGGAAGCTTTGCAGTGCCTTAGAGCAGCGGTTCTCAACCTGTGGGTCGAGACCCCTTTGGGGGTCGAACAATATTTTCACAGGGGTCGCCTAAGACCATTGGAAAACACAGATACGATTCATAACAGTTGCAAAATTACAGTTATGAAGTAGCAACAAAAATAATTTAATGGTTGGGGGTCACCACAACATGAGAAACTGTATTAAACGGTCGCGGCATTAGAAAGGTTGAGAACCACTGCCTTAGAGGAATGTACTGTGCCCAGCCATTGTTTGGCTTTTTGATTGTGTAGTTCTCTTTTATCCTTATTGTTTCTGCATTTAGACTTTTTGCTTTTTTAGGTGGCCCTGTGACTTGTACTCTATAGATAGACATATTTTTTAAAAGATTTATAGAGGGAAAGTTTTGCTTCCACTCAGTTTCCACTCCCACCCCCATAGTTACTTATTCTTGTCTTTTTGTTTCAAGTTCAATGGGAGTATCATTAACACGAGTTGGCCTTTTGTTCGGTTTCCAAGCGAATACAATTAGCAAAGGAGAAAAAGCTCTTAATTTCCCCAGGTGCCAAGTTGAAGGTCCCTTGATCTTAAGTGACTTTACCTGTGGAATTTTTCCTTATGGTTGGTGAACTGTGTTGTATGTTTTAGTTTTAACTAAGTCCGAATACCAAGGTCTTCAGCCTGAGACTGATGGTTTCTTTATGTCAGACATTTTTTCATTTGTTCAGCGAGAATTGTCCTTTTTTCTTTGAATTCCTTTGATGCAAACTAGAATCACCATCTTTACTGTTTTGCACTTCATGTGTGTTTTTGTTTTGTCTGCTGGGTACCAGTCTGTTTGACATAACAGCCACGTAAAAAGCCAACTGCTTCTGTTCTGTGAGAGGAACTCATGCCCTTGTAAATGACTGAGACTTGAGTGTAAATCAGTGGTTCTCAACCTTCCTAATGCTGCGACCCTTTAATACAGTTCCTCATGTTGTGGTGACCCCCAACCATAAGATTATTTTCGTTGCTACTTCATAACTGTAATTTTGCTACTGTTATGAACTGTAATGTTGGTTCCTAAGACCATGGAAATACGTAGGTGTTTTCCAATAGTCTTAGGCAACCCCTGTGAAACAGTCGTTCGACCCCCAAAGGGGTCGCGACCCACAGGTTGAGAACCACTGGTGTAAATGAAATGAGGCACTTGGGGCTTCCAATAGGCCTGGAGTGAGATCTGGCTTCTGGCTCTTCCAAGCTGTGTGGCCTTGGGCAAGTCACATAACCTCTCTGAGACTCCTGTTTGTCTTTGGCAGAAGTGGTAGTAATACCTACCAGTACGTCAGAGGCCTGTTGGGTAGAGAGTAGACAAAGCCTAGCTCTCTCTCGAAGAGCTGTAAACATGCTGATCCCTGGGTCCCACCCTCAGAGATTCTGATTTCATCCTCAGGATAGAGGTGGAACCAGGGAGAGATGATAGTGGCTTGGACTGCTAAGTAATCAGTGTCAGTGATGGGCTGGGCTCAGGTTCAGGATATAGTTTGAATTCCTATCTACCTAATAGGTTTGTTGATGAATAGTATGTGGAGCACTGAAGACAAAGAGAAGTTGAAAATGACTGATGTTTTGAGCCCTGAGCCCAAAATAGTGGCACCTTTTACTAAGAGGAAAAACACTTGAGATGAAGAACTGAAAACCTCCTTGCATCTTAGAAATGCACGTGGAGATCCACATGTGCCAAAATGTGTATGTTTGTGTACATTTCTTTCCTGTGTGTGTGTTTTTTTTCTAGAAAGATATTGCATTTATCTTAAAATCAGGATTTCAATCCATCCTCCATTTTCTCCATCTTCTTTTCTCCAAATATTCTTTAGAACTTTAGAGAACATAACTATTAGGGTCTTGGCTGTTCCTAGATCTTAGACATCTAGGAACTGAATAGTTCTATGGATGGGACTTCTTGCTCCAGAATGAGATGACAATAGTCTTCCTTGTCAGCACGGTGTTGGTTTGGCTCTTGAGGTGTTCCTCGCCACAGGGATGATCTTCAGAGCGAGAAATGAAATCAGAGCCATAAAATAGGTGCTCAGCAAATGTTTCTTGAACTCGCCCCTGGTGGGTGATGGGGATAAAGTCAGCTGATGAAATTACGGAGGCTAACGTTAGCAGGTGGCGTGGCTTTGAAGCCTCGTGAAGCTTTCCTCTTATCACTACCGTCCCCTGGCACTTGGCTCAACCATGGTGACGGGTCCTGCACATCTACGTGGCTGCTTTCATGATTCTAACTAGTGGTAGCAAGTGGGGGGACAAAGTGATGCAGTAAGAGGCTCTTCCTGCCCTGGGTGAATCTTAACCTACGTCCTTAGAAGGTTTTTGAATACCTGCTCAGTCTATCCTCTCCTGTGAATTGTGTAGAGCTGAGAGCACTTGTGTAGAGCTGAGAGCAATCTCACCCAGGCGTAGGTGTCATTGCTTTAATGTCCCCGAGCACTGTGCCGGGTCTTTTAAGTCTTTGCAGCCCACCAGCTGTCACTCACACATCCCAGCTGCATGTGGTGAGTGGAGGTTTCGCTTCTTTGTCAGCCACATCCTGACAAACCGACGGCCGCCAGCCCCGTCTGTCTTCCTTTTGTGCAAGTGACTCCGAAGCCTCGGAGCCCGTCTTGCCCAACCAGTCTTGGTGGTTCTTCGGCGCTGCCCACAGTGATAATGGCAGACAGGCCACGTGGGGCCACACCCATCCTCAGGGCTGTGTCCAGGGGTGGTGTCCTCCACGCTCCTTTACAGGTGGGTGCCCTGTTTTTCCAGGCCTGTTGAAATTGTGCGTGCCAGGTCGTGGCACTGCTCGTCACCGAGAGGCAGATGAGAGTGGCAGCCCTTTTCTGATCTGGGGTGGCGTCTGGTTCTGCAGAATAAAAAGCCGCTCTTGTCTGTGGGCGGTTTATATTGTTGTGTGCGCTGCTCCGACTCCTCCATCAAAGCCATAATTAGCAGGTAGGCTCTCGTGTCTTCCCTGCGTGTTTCTGACGGTTGAGGCTGCGTTAGAAAATAAAGGTGAATGATTTTTTTTCTCTCCTGCCAAAGTCACCGTGGGGATGAAAAGCAGGTGCCCATCAAACTGCACTGCCTGTCCTGAGCACAGCGCAGCCGCGAAGGGGTGTTGTTAGAACGTTTCCGCTCCTTTCAGCCACAGGAGGGTGAGCCTGTGGGAATCAGTCACGCACCTTCCTGTTTTTATGTTGAAAATGCATACCTGGCTCTGAAAATGAAAGTTGTGATCGTTCAGAAAACTTTCCTGGTTGTATTGGTGTTTTTCCCAGCATGTTGTAAGGGCTCACTTGTTCAAAACTATAATTCATGTGTCTTCTCGTGAGGGCATTGCTACTGAAGTCAGCGGGGTCAACTGTCCTCAAAGCATTTTTATCAACTAATCCGAGAATTCCTTTTCTCATCAACAGAGTGATTAAAACTTGATAGTGCATTAGCTCTCTGATGTATTAATGTTTTTCTGATGACCTTATAATTGTCTTTTTTTAATATTTTTAAAAATAGCGTCATGAAATTCGAGCGATGGTCTATATGGTATAGTGCAGTGGTCGGCAAACTCATTAGTCAACAGAGCCAAATATCAACAGTACAATGATTGAAATTTCTTTTGAGAGCCAAATGTTTTAAACTTAAACTTCTTCTAATGCCACTTCTTCAAAAGAGACTCGCCCAGGCCGTGCTATCTTGTGGAAGAGCCACACTCAAGGGGCCAAAGAGCCGCATGTGGCTCAAGAGCCGCCCTTTGCCGACCACTAGTATATGGTATAGTGCAGCCTGGTCCCTGAGACCTGCTTGAATACTTCTCAGTCCTGAGAATCACACCCCCAGGTGAAACAGCCCATTTCATCCTCAGACAGTTCTATTTCTTAGCAAGTCCTTTCTTGCTAAGAAAGCAGTGAAAGCAATAAAGCCATTTATGTTCTACTCTTCTGGCTGGGCCCAATGTCCCCTAGGTTGTATTGCACAGTTGATTTTTTTTTGAGGCCTTAGTATTAGATCTTCGATTTATTTGGCCTTTTAAAACCTTCCTGGATCCCGATTTCTTTTCATGTCGTCTGCGCGTTTATTAATCATGCCGTGTGTGTCCTTATCCTGTCCCTGGAACCCAGGCTGTCTGGCTCCAGAGCCATCACTGAGTTGTGCATTTAACCACCCGGGGGGTCCTCTGGGATCACAGCAGAGCCTCAGGGGATCCTGGAGTCTCTCCCTCTGCCTTGTATTATGGCCTTGTTGTTCCCTCTGTGCACCCGCCCTGTTCTCCACTTCATTCACAACTTAGGCAGGCGCCTGGCTTCAGGGGGCTGTGACCCCTCCAGCACAGCCCTCCACGACAGCCCCTGCTCAGCGCCAAGCCTGCCTGACTGTGTCTCTGAATCACGAGTTCGCATCCCCGAAGGCAATCTGATTCGCCTTGCTGGTCAGATGCCGCCTGTTCTCCCTGACACCCTGGGCCAGGGGCCAGGGAACGAGGCCAGGCCAGGGCAGGAGGAGCAAGAGCCAAGGGTGTCCCTGGATCGGCTGCTTCCGAAGGGCTTGCAGGCAGAGGGAACCAAAGGACAGCCTCACCTTGAGCCCCCTCTGTGGCTGTTGGTCATGGAGTTGTAAAGCCGCCGTGCTATGTCTTCATGGAATCCTGTCTCCACAATCATGGAGTCCTGTCTCCGTTTTACAGGGCCTCGCTGGAAGCCTTGTTGAAATCCAAAAGGCTAAGGATTTGGCCAATCCCGTTATTGTCTCAACTGAGGTGATGTGAAGAGCCTTTTTCAAAGGGGAAAACTTCCTTTTCATCTCTGACAATACATCCTGTGTGTGAGAAAAACACCACTTTCAAAACATCGAGGTGTCCTAGTCAATGTTACCTGCATGCTCGGTACAAAGCCGAACTGCTCCTTTTCACTTCTGAATTGATTATTTGCAGGATTTTCCCATCAGTCCTTTAGAAGCTGTGGCGCCCATTACATACATCTATGAGCTCTGAAAGCACCTCCGGAGACCACCACTGTCATAAACAGCAGTGTACTATGTACAGGACCTGTGGTCTCTCCTTGTTAGGATCCAGGGACCTCAGCTTATGTTCAGCCTGTGGGCCCACTCTCCTCACCCTGCTTCGTCTGTGAGTGACCCTTCACTTAACGGTTCTGCAGGTGCTCACAGTTCTGTAGGTTTACAAGTTTTGTAGGTATGCTCTCTCGTAGGAATTCATTTAGAACAGCTAGCTACTGCCTTTCCTTTTTTCTTTTTTAAATAACTCCCTACTTTCCTTCCCCTTTGCTATAGTTCCTCCAACTAAAGTTTGTTATAACCTTTCCAGTCTTAAGAAGATTTTCTTTGATAGAGGATGAAATGAAGTAGGAGATCAGGAGTTGAGAAGTTCTGCTTTTTTTAAAAAAATATATTTTATTGGTTTTTTACAGAGAGAAAGGGAGAGGGATAGAGAGTTAGAAACAACGATGAGAGAGAGACATCGATCAGCCGCCTCCTGCACACCCCCTACTGGGGATGTGCCTGCAACGAGGATATATGCCCTTGACCGGAATTGAACCTGGGACCTTTTAGTCCGCAGACCAACGCTCTATCCACTGAGCCAAACCGATTTCGGCTCTGCTTTTAAAAAAAATAAATAAAAAATTAAATTCTTTAGAAGAAGTTCTGCTTTTTATTTTATTATCTGCAGGCAGCAGACCGATGCCATCAGTCCCTTGCATTCCCAGTGGAAGGGAGGGAACATTTTGGTAGTCTCCAACATTTTTTAAAACACCTTTCCTCCATTCTCAGATGTCTGTGTATGATATTATTCTTTAGTGAACAGGTGACCAATGTCCAACCTTGCCCGTGACCCTTTTTTTGTCTTATTTTACCTGTTCAGTGACTTCCTGGGCAGCCCCGGGGGTCTCTTTGAATACACCTCCTTTCTCCCCTCTGTCCGGACCTTTCAAGAGGAATCAGCATGTTGCTCTCCCCGTGCTTCCAAACTTCTGCGCTCCGTGGGTCTCGGTAACTCGTAATGTGTCCTCAAGCCTAGAGTGCATGTGCGGCTCAGCCTGGGGTTCCCCGCTTTGACTGTCAAAAGCTCTTTGGTGCAGTTCTGTCTTCTTTGAGTATCATTACTGCTTTATCACTCGGTCATTGATTCCAGTCCAGTACACAGTAGCCATTCCTCCTATTCCTTCCTGAGTGAATTGGATGCCAAGACAAGTTCATGACGCCGTTAGCTAATTGGAACTTCCAGGAGGTGCCCTGGTGGATGCCTGCTAGTGGAAACCCCGCAGTGCTAGTGCAGTCTGTTTCTGTGCCGGTTCTGAGTTCCATGTGAGGTACACACCATGTACTTCTTCTGTCTGACCAAGTGACCCATGGGATATTCCCAAGGCGATAGCATTAATTTCCTCTCATCTTTCATTGTTCTTCTTCCGTTTCCTGCTAAGCATGATTTGGCATGGGTAAATGTTTTCATTGCTATTTTCAGTAACTCGGCATGCCCAGGATGACTCTCTTTTTCTGGGTTCATATCCAAGGCTGGCAGCCAGGAGATTTGAGTGCTTACGATGTGTGAGGTGCAGCA